>JAZEWT010000006.1:26929088-26946213 GCA_036362905.1 Mordacia mordax | reverse complement strand
GATTTGTCTGTGGTTCCTCTCGCCGTTGATTAGTTCTCTCTCTCTCTGACAGTGAGCGAATATTGTGCGCATAATGAGTTGGAATTTTTATTATGAAAGTTGAGCTTGCGCATGAGGCACTTTAGGCTGTCACTACTGAACCTGCTTCCAATGATGGCAGTTAAGAGCTTATTCATGAGAAAGAACATGAAATTTGGACACGTTATAATGATTCTTTCTCCATTTGTGAGAAATCAAAATTTGAGAGCATGCTACAAATAACACACTTTTCATGTAAGCTAATATGGATTTAAAAAATGCACGCTGCCTACTGCAAATCAGAAATGACTGTGGGAGATCGATGGCACGGCAGCGTTTTGAACCTGCAGAGTTTTTAATCCTGGTCCACCCTGACCCAATTCACGTTCATCGGCATCGTGAAACATGGACATGCAAGACAGACGTCGTCGAGGTAGGCCTTCGTCCAGCAGTGGATTGACGAAGGGTTGAAATTTACAACATCAGCTTTAATTTCAGAGTGATACAGCACATCAATGTGGATTTCTCGTGACCACACAATTGATACATGTTTTTCATATCCTGCTTGTCATGATCACTGATGCAAGCATAGAGATTAATTGTAGACAATTGTTATCCCTGGATAATTATTTCAAATATAAACTGAGCCGGGACACAGTGACTACATTAATTCTACGCGGGTTTCATTTCTAAGTCTCTCTAGAGCTCCGTCTATTGGAGACCATTACACCAGCAGGGGAATAAGCATGACATCTCAGAGCTGTGTCTTTACCAGAACCCGAAGTCTTGGTTTCGGGGACTGTCACTAACAATGTTGGGCGATCGAAGGAGCCGTGCATAGGTACGGGAGGTGCGGCCCATTGCTGGCCCATAAACAAACACTACCCTCCCCATCTCTCGGCTTCACCAAAGCCTTTCAACCCACCCGAGGGCATTGATCGGGCTCTTGAGCAATGCGCTCTGTGGGAAGTGCTCTGCAGACGTGATTTATACTTCTACCCTGCTCATTTCTAATTGGAGATAGATGATTTATGGTATTTTTGAATGGTTCAAGATTGTATGTGTAAAGTGGATTGAAAAGTCCTGAGCTCCCCATGTCCGACCCCTACGATTGCGTGCTCACTGTGCTGCAGTTATTGTTCTGTGATCACTCTTACCTTGCCAAGGAATACTGAATCACGTATAAATAATATGAGTCCAGATGCCATTAGGTTAACACACCCTGACGGCAATGCATTACGAAAAATTAAATTGTTTTGCACAATTCCCTGCTACCCTGTGTTTAACAGACATGCAGTATTGTATAACTTTGATATTATTTGCCTGTAATTCAGCCAAAATGATCGACTTTATAAACGATTACCTTTCTAAAATCGCAAAGGTGACGCTGCTCTACCGTCAGGAATGGCACAATGCACAAACAATCCAGAGGTCACCGGCTAATTCTCCCCGTATAGCTTCTGTACACGAGGCGGTGTAAATGACTGGGTGCACCACAGTCAGTTGATGGACAATCGATGTGTGGTGCAGCTGACGGGCAATCGGTGTGTGGTGGCGATAAACCGTGAGTGCATCGGCATCTTCCAAAACGTCTGGCCACTGGAATAGTAATAATAATTGCACTTCTAGAGCGCTTGGCACCCGTGGTTCACAAAGCGCTGCACAGAGCTGTGGAGAGAGCGGCACGTGGAATAATAGGCCATTAGCGTCTACACTGGATCCCCCACTTAAAGCGACTCCGCAAAATTGCGTCGGAGATATATTCTGTAGAAAGGAAACAAATGAAGGAAAATCCACACTGCGAGTCACACACGGTTTGGAGCCGGAACATTCCGAGTACTGAGAATCGCTGTATTCGGTTCACATCGATTCGGTCAATGAGGGCCACACATCTGCACGCTCGCAGACAATGAGCACTCGCTCTCAGTGACCGTCGACTTCGATTCAGTTCGTGCTCTACTCTGCAGGAATGCATTCGGAGGAGAGCGAATTGGGCGCTTTGTTCATCGTCGAGGCTTTGCAACTTTCGCCTGCAATTGCAGGGCTGTCCCTTTACCCAGTCACCTTCTTTGAACACGTTTTATGTCAATAAAAAAGGATTGCCTGAGTATGCAGGGTTAATCCCTTTTATATTACGGTGCCAGCAATGTTGTTACCATCCCAGGTATTACAAAACCCTGCTTTGTATTATCAGAAGATGCAGTATAGTCGTTTTAATGTACTGTATAATTCTCTTCAATGTTGTAATATCTGCTAAACACTTCGTTGCAATTGTAATCTGCTCAGGAACACGTATTCCTTCCTTCGTTGATTGAACAATTATTTTTTTTATCACTTATTTTATGTCCTTCTCTAAATTATAGCCATTATTTAACTTTTAGTTCAACTCTTCTAATGTTGTTGTTGTTGTTGCTGACATGCCATTCTCTCCACATCTCTGTGCAGCGCTTTGTGACCCTCGGGTGAAAAACACTCTGAAAGTGCAATTACCATCATTAATAGTTATTTTACAAGAATCATTTTTGGAACTATATTTTCCATTAGAATGTTAACCTTCAAGCGCCAAGATCTAAGCTCAGCTTATTATCAGTCTTCTCACTTCTCTTTTTAGATATTTTTTTTTAATTCAGGGCGGCGCGATGACGCAGTGAATAGCGCTGTCGCCTCACAGCATGAAGGACCCGGGTTCGGTTCCCCGCTGGGGTGCCTTTCTGTGTGGAGTTTGCGAGTTCTCTCCCCGTGTCCGCGTGGGTTTTCGCCAGGCACTCCGGTTTCCTCTTACAGTCCAAAAAACATGCTGCTGCATAGGTTAATTGGCTCGCAGACTAAATTGCTCACAGTGCCCGGTGATGGACTGGCGTCCCATCGTGGGTATATCCCTGACTCGCGCCTTGTGTCTGCCGGGATAGGCTTTGGCTCGCCGCGACCCTGTACAGGACTGAGCAGTTTCTGACAATGAAATGAGGTTCCTTCCAGCTTAAACAAAGACTGATGCATGGTGGGCATATAGCAGATGTTTGGGGTTGAACGTTTGGGTGAAATTGAAGTTCGAGTGCACTGATATTGGTGTTCATGGCTCGATGCAATTATTAATAATAATATTGTTGCCAAAGCTGCTTTGTCTGGTTGGCCGTTTCGAGCGCTCCTCCCCCCCCCTCTCTCTCCTTCGCGACGTTTTGCCTCCAAGGTCAGTGTGGGACTCAGTTTCAAAAACGTCTGAGGATGCCTCCGACTTGGTAGGGAAACGTCGTGAAGGAGAGATTGAGAGATTGGGGGGGGGGGGGTTCGACACAGCTATTGCTAAAGCATAGCTTTGAAAAGAAGAGAGATTGTATATTGCCAGCTCTCAGTTATTGTTAGGCCCCAACTAGACAAGGTCCTGCTGCACAGGGTTTCATTGAAAACGAACGCTCGTAGCGTTATTTTCACTCTGTGCGTGTCTTGCGCGCTCACATTCCAGTGCGAGATAGTTTATTCCGTTTTATTAAACGTAAATATGTCCGTAGCTTAGTGGGAAATGAGTGGCCAATGGCTGTTAATAAGCACTTTGCATAATCCACGCATAGAGTTTGGTTATGAAAACCATTGCTTTAACTCTGCCATTATTTTACTATTTTTATTCAACAGGGCTTCAAATTTCAGCATCGATTTCACGAAAAGTGGGGAAATTAAGCAAACAATTTTCAAGTCTATACACGCGCGGTGCAATAGAACCATAGCTATTTGAGATGAGATACAGTGGCACCAGAGCACCAACTCCAAATGTGGACGTCAAGGGCACGTACAGATGTGCACTTTGTATTGAAGTGAAATTCTGCACGTCAACAGAGACATTTCCAGGGTTTTTACGTCCTTTAAAAAAAAAGTAACAAATAACTAAACTGGTGGCGCAGCGCTGTGGCCGCGAGTAGCGCTGTCGCCTCACAGTAAGAAGGATCCGGGTTCGGTTCCTGGCTCAGGTGCCTTTCTGTGTGGAATATGCATGTTCTCCCCGTGCCCACTCGGATTTTCTCTCCGGGTTCAAAGACACGCTGCTGCCTCGGTTAATTGGCAGGCTGAGTAAATTGCCTCCAACAGTGCCCTGTGATGTACTGGCGTCACATCCTGGGTATAGTCCCGCCTTGCCCCCTATGCTCCAGCCAATCCCGTACAGGGCTAAGCAGGTGCTGATACTTAACTGACATAAGTAAACAGTAAATGCAGCCGTGATTATTGCCTGCTACACAAAACACTGAATCTAAGCACATACGGCTATAAAATATACTTAATGCGTGTGTAAAAAAATAAAATGCTGCTTTTAAGTAAAAGCTTGTATTAGTTTATTGTGTGATAATTAATATTGTACTGGTATGTAAAGAGTATGTGAAATTGTTGTCAATATATTTCAGTAGTGTTGGGAGTGTTAGTGTAGTGGTTAGTCCACTGTACTATGAACCGCGTCACCCGAGTTCGATTACTGGCCATGGCTAACACCAGTGACGAGTTATAACGGAACACGTACGAGCGTTAAACTACTCTCGCATCACCGAAAATATTCACCGGCGAGCAATGATTTGTAAGGTGAAGGATGGTCAACAAGCCCCGTAACGAAAATTATGTCGGGGAGGTTTTCATCCAGCAGTGGACAAAGGGCTGCAAATGCGCTTTGTTAAGCTTTTAAAATTATTAGTGAATGATAGATGTGTGTGTTTCTAGTGTCTGATGCCAATGAGAGTGCATTTACTGACAATTATAACAAATAATGTAACCCTACTAATGACCCCTTTTAAGAATGTCACCAATTAATATGAGTCACAGCAATTCAAAACAATTATAATGTGATTGTCTATAACACACAGACTCCCAATTACAAATTGCATACGTTGTGCTGTTTAAAGTATATAAACCATCACTATTTGGTGTAGTTGAATGGTGGTAGTGAGGCTATAATGTGTGACGTAAAATTATATGGGGCTTCGTGTGGTGCAGTGGTGACATTTGTGGCCTTAGAGTAGGAAGAGATGTCTTAAATTCTCTTACCCACTGTTCTGCGTGGGTTTCCTCTGGATTCTTCAGTTCTCTCCCATTGCAAAAAAAAAAATTATACGCTGCAACTAGCATTGGCCAAACAGCCCAATACTGGATAATTAACTGCGAGGCTATATTTGGGATTGCACATACCAACACTGGCCCTTAGTGTGAAAACTTTGCAAGACCCTCCTAAAAGACAATGTTGTGATTTCAGTGAGGCTTTCCTTGGTACAAAAGTGCAAACAAAAAATAATATGTTGAAATAAAATATAACCGAATATTCCACAAGACAAAATAAATTGGCTGCAGTGTTTAATAACACATCCAAGGTAAATTTATTATAAAACATTTATATTTACATGTTTTGCATACAATATTTTAAAAGTTTCTGCTATGCAAGTACTTTGGATAAGTGCTTCTTTTGTTTTCTGTGCAAGACTTTGTATTAAGGCTGCCTGGCAGTAGAATGTTATGTTGTTATTTAGTTTATGATGGTGCTCATAGTGTGTGATTGTGTAATGTACTTTTTAGGGCTACATTTTACCTGAAAGTGAAAAAATGATGTCTTGATAACGGATACCTATTTACACACACAGACAGTTTGGGTAAACTGTTGTCACTATGCCAACGCTAGTGAACAACCTCTCACTGCATATACACAACAAAAACAAAGATCCTCCGTATAGTCTTAACAGACTCTAGGGTCAAATGCTGTGAGTGATCACCTACGAAGGTCGACACGGCACATGAGGAGGTGGGTGACCAGCACAACGCTCGGCCGCCTTTGTCTTCCTAGTGGCGATGTTTACACACCGCACTAGGTACAACTCATTTGATGCTGAGTCAACATAGTTGAGCCCCAAGACCGGTTCATACAATCGTCACTGGTGTTGGCCGTGAGCGGGAATCGAACTCTGGTAATATACACACAACAAAGGAAAAAAGACAAAGATCCCCCATATAGCCTTAACAGACTATATGGTCAAGTGTCGTAAACGACATGCATGCAACACCCACCCAAAAACCCAGAGAGAAATACACAATAATTTAAATTAAAAAAAACGGACTTCATTTTCAAAGTCGCGCTTAACATCGCCAACATTGCTTATTCCTGCTCCATCAAAGCACTGCGTTATTGATTTTGAAATATGGTCCGTTTCCCAAATGGAGCCTAGCAGGGGATTTTGACAAGGTGTCAGCACACTGGACTTGTAATCTAGAGGTCAGTGGTTCGACCTCTCAGTATGTGCCAGATAAAGCAATGGGGACATTTCTTAAGTCCACCCCTCTCTGTCTACCCAGCGGTATAAGTTTGTACACCACAGTCATTCGTGTGGTGGGGTAAAGTGTGGGTACTGTCTCCCTGTTCCAAGACACCTTGCCACTGTGGGAGAATGGGCCAAACACCCTTGGAAGTAGCTCTCTAGGCTCATCTGCAGTGGAGGCCCATCTGCTAGTGCTGCGGTGGCATAATTATGTGCAGGGTTGAAGATTTCTTTCCGATAGCTCTTCGTTTCATGCCAGTGCCATAAAAGTGGGAAACCAATATGCGGAGGTCCTTTTTTTTTCTTCGGCGTTAAAATATTTAAAACAGGGGTGGGTCCAATATTCGACTGTCCCATGGAGCAATTAATGTTGTTTAATCCCAAATTAAAGTAATGATGTCCAGCAGGAATAGGTCTGTAGGTTTCCAGGCTGGCTCTACGACACAGTGTTTATCTGCATTCAAAACAACAAGATTTAGAAGTGGAAATGCCGTGGTTCGCGCATTGTGCTATAAACACTTTGATCTTCACTTGAATCCCGGCCACGGCTAACATCGGTGGTTATTTTTATTTAGCTGACGCCCTTATCCAGGCCGACATCGTAACAGAGTGAATATTCAACCAGTCCCGGACCCCTAAAAATTCACCAACTTGCACTGACCACTGTCGTGAATTACGGTCAAACAATGCCATGTATGGCACAATGTGAGAAAGCCTTCGTGCAGCGGTGTCTTGACATTCTTGTTGTTAAAATTAGTTTACAGCAAGATAATGGAGAGCGCGTTCCCAGACTGCAAAGCTTGTGGATGGGATAATGTCGCTGCTGCTCATTAGCATCTGTTTGTGCTCTGCTGCTAGTGCCAAGTTAAGCGATGGTTATAAATAACACTGGCAATGATAAGGCACACATGGCCATGGCGAAGCACATGCAACCAAGAACACTCGATGGTTAGGACGCTGGTAAAACAGCGTGTGACATAAATCCCACAGATTAGAATGCATGACCACCGTGACATATTAATGATCTGTTGTTTTAATAGGTCAGGCGCATTGTGGCAACGAATGGGCTTATCTCAATAAAACACAGGCTTTCAGTATTATGAATTAGATGACCATTATTGTTATTGAGGGTTCCTTATCAATCTACTGCTGGATGAAGGTCTCCTCCCACGCTCTCGCTGAGTTTGTTGAACCATATACTTCACCACCGTGGTTCGTGTCGTGACGACACCGACCTTACACAGAATGAATGTTAATAAAGCGGAGAAAATATTGACGGCGGAGATGAGTAAGGGTCGTGAAAAACATGCCCCGCAACAACGCAACACGAGTTGCGGTGCTAAGCGGCGTTACCTGTATATAATGCAGGCACTTTTGCGGCAAGCATCACAGTTGGTCATGTCCTGTCCAGAGCGATATGACCTGCTGCAACAAAGTAAAACGCACATCTTTAGCGAAGGGGCACACGCTGCACCTTTCGTGAAGAATCTGGTCTGAGTTGGGGAGCTATGTAAGGGTGCTACGGAACGTTTCAGATTTTACGTTCACTTCATACATCAAGCAGGCTTTGCAGCTAAATGCAAAGGCAGAGACAGCACAGTCAATAATTTTACAATCTCGCAAATTGTACCAGGAGTTTCCACATTGCTGACCACCAATATTTTTAAACAGAAGAGAAGAGGAACACTCTAAGCAGCCATGCACAATGAAACTCTCTTTCCAGCAATTGCTATTAACATCCCCCTATTCATATATCGTTGTTATTTTACCATTGGCAGATGCAAAATGTGATGTATGGCCTTTGTAGGAAAGGTACACGTGAATCGGCATACAATGTGGATTTAGACCGAGTCTGACTGAACGTGTATCTTTAGATGTCGTATGGAGCATTGGGACGTGGCCATCCTGTGGAAAGGAGGCATCTTTTATTATAAATGTTTACAGACACAGTCGTCACTCATTTGTCAAAGGATAGGGGCGAGGTCTTGAGCCTCGATTTCAACGGGGGCAGTGAGGTCAACAGCGAGGGTGGTTAGGGGCATCCAGACTATAAGGGGAAAGCAGATGAAAAAGAGTGGCCCAACACTGAGCAATGATCAGCTCAACTTCGTTTGATCTCTCTACGTACACACCGACACATGTCGGGACAGCCGCGTCGATCGCTTCCTCGCTCTGTCCCGAGAGAGAGCAGCTTTTCGAAGCAATCATCATGCATCGAGCCGTGAAAACCTACATCATTATAATAATAACTTATGTTTATATCGCGGTGCCTTTCACCCCAGACGTGCCAAAGCGATGCAAGAAGAAGAGATGGGGTGGGGGGGCAGATACGTTGACAGCTAGCGCCAACCCGCCAGACACTGCGTGTCTGAGTATTACGATGGTAGCGGATAACTAGCGGGTGCTTTTTTTTATCAACTCAGGCTTGCAGAACAAATGCGGCTGATTAAACCACGTGACCGTTTCTGTTAAGATGGGATGTTGAGCCTTCGTCCTTTCTGTTTTGCTCAACTCGCTATCCCGAAAGAGCGGCACTTGAGAGCAACTTTCACACAGCGAAAACGTGCATCAATTGACCAGATGTTACCGGTGAGACTACTGCCAATAAGTTCTGGCAATACATTCAGCGCACCAAGAAATATGTACACTGTGTCGATGATGAAAGACAGTGCTTACCCTTCCTTGTGGGCTTGTACACGCTCGAGCTCCTGAATGACGCTGAGCAGCAACTTGATGGTGTCTTGGCTAGCTCGGAGAACCTCCTCCAGGGTCCGCAGCTTCTTCCGTAGCTCCTCCACCTCCTCCCACGAGCCTTGGAGGTCCTTGCTGCTGCCGCCTTGTTTCTCCTCGGTGGTCTCGTGGCTCTGCTGCTGCTGCTGCGTGATGTCGCCCCCCACGTCTGCAGAGGCCTGGTCTTGAGAACTCGTTTGTCGACTTGGATTGTGCTTTGGGTCATCGTCGCTGTCGATTTGCGCGTTCAGACCGCGATCGTGGCGCGACTCTGGTCCGCAGTCATCCTCACAGCTTGATCGATTTCCTGCTCCAAACGCCACTCTGTTTTGAGTTGAAATATTATTGGTCTCTCCTGTAATCACCAATGATTCGGCGGTTTCCGCCTTGAAGTCCTGATGAATGATTAACTTTTCTGCAGACAGTTTTTGGAAGTTCAGCAGTTCTTCCGACAATATCAGTGGGTGCTCTATCGGTTGTCCTGTTAGTCTTGTCTGTGACGGAGCCATGTGGGATGTGAGTGTTGTGATTTGTTCAAGCACAGCGACCGCCAGCTCTGTTGCTGTTGTTTGCCTTTTCTCTTGCTCTGCATCAACGGATGGCGTTCTGTCCGATTCCGAACCTATTTCTTTGCTCGGTTTGACGCGTTCTTCAGTGTCACCTGACCCTACTCCACGGTCGCCTTTTTCATTTTGCACGCAGGGGGCCTGCTTGCTTTCAGAATGCTGGGAGTTGGCGGCGTTTCGATCGGCTTGGCTGCATTCTGCAGTTATTTTATTCATCTCCAGTGAGTTAGGAGCACTTTGCGACGTCTGTTTTGACTCCTGACGACAGCCCGGAGGCTTAAAGTCACCGCTCTCTGTGTGAACGGACACATTCTCCTCGATTCCAACTTGGTGTTCCGCCGAGTGGTGGACGATTGCGACCTGGATCGAGTTGGAGCACACTTTGGTCGACTTCAGGCCGTGTCTCGATGGCACCGTCAGCGCCTGGCGCTTGATCCAGGGGGACGTCTGAATTGCCGTCGATTTGAGAGCCTTCGAGGGCTCAGTGAGCTGCGGTGGGCAAGAAGACACAGGCATGGGTGGAGCGGCAACATGCGTACGAACGCCCGGCAGCCTCAGAGTGGCCCGCTGTGCCGCCCCCCCCAAATCGACCTCCACGTGGCACTGCACCTTCACATCCGACACGTCCTTGAAGCGCACCTGCTGCACTTTGCTGCGCATCTTGGTGGCGGTGGCGGAGGCGGCGGAGGCGGAGGCGGCGGAGGCGGCGGCGGCGGCGGCTCCCCGTCGCTGCTCTTGTTCGAGCAGTAGTTGGCTGGCGGATTTGAGCACGGCGGGGCGAGCCGTCACGAACACGGGTCCCAGGCGGGAGGACGGGGAAGGCGCTCGCGCGCCGTCTCTGCCGGTCATGCTTGCGGGGGGAGGCGCTGTCACGGCGTTCACCGTCGGGCGCTTGCCACCGCAGCCCATCGCATCTTGGCTTTGTCACATCAAAGCCATCAAAAGTGTCTTTGCGAATTTGTTTAACGGGTGACGGCGCTTTCTAAACGCTTCGCTCAAACGGGCAACATTACACACGTGTGTACGCATCCTTTCTCGACGGCTCCACGTACGCGCTGCAGACGAAATTGCGCTTTCTTACGTTAAGATACTCATTGGGTTTTCTCGTCATTATCGTTAGATTTTCGCGTCGGATTTTCACGCGTGCAATATTGCATCGGGTTGCGAGCCAGCCCCGGTGCTTTAATAGTTATGATTTCTTCCAGTAGAGGGTGCACATGAATCACAGGGTCAGTGTTTTGAGAGAGCGGGCACGACTTGAGACTTTGTTTCATCGTAATTTGAGCGCTTTGTACAGCATTGCACGACAGGGCACATCAGCGTTTTGGAAGGGTGGGTTACAAAACATCGCCGCGACATTCTCGAGGCTAATTGCCCTTTTGACTGCAAATCCTCTGTAGCATAATTATGTTCACGAATCGATGCTGGCACTGCGGCATGGACTATACGCAATGCATTTCTAATTTAGAGAATTAAACTTATTCAACATGCACGCGTACACACACATGCAGCGAATGCTCTAAGCGGCGGTATAATGGCAAATTTAAATTGGCGCATACAAAGTCTATGGAAGCATACATTACATCACAATGTAATTTCAAGTAATAACAATAATCACAACGGTAATAATAATAATAACAGATGTCACCAACCGGGAATATATCAACGCATATTCAAAATTCGACTTTGGTAGCAACAACCAGTGATTAGTTATTGCTCACGGAAAGCAAATAACAGCGGGTACCGTACTCACTTTTTCAAGTGATTGCAGTCCACACAAGCCACACAGTGTGGCAAATCAAATGCCGAGAGCACTTCCCCACCCACCGCCGCTCCCCCCACCAAGAAAATAAAGAAGCCCCCCCACCAAGTTATTATCTGACGTTTCCCTTTCGCAAGTAAACAAGCCCTCTCTCTTCTTTGGCAGCTCGACGATCTTGACCTTAACGTAGACCGATCGCCTCGTTCCGTGACAGCATCCGTACCTCGTTGCACCACGTACGCAAGGAGCAATCCATGGCGATGCGTTGGGACATCACGGGCACCTCGAGAGGAGACCGCGGCAGCGTACGCTGGCGCAGCGCCGAAGTGTAAATGGCTGTCCGCAGGAAGCCGGTGTGCGCTGTAACTTCCCAGGGATGCTCACCAGGCACTTGAGCCAGTCGGGCGTGCGCAAGTGTGTGGTCCATGTGACCCACCACCGTGCAATCGCTTTTATTTTCCCTGTGTGTTTTTTCTCTCTCTCTCCCTCCTTCCTTCCTCCTCCTCCTCCTGCTCTCAGCGCCGCGTTCGCAAGCAACCCGGCGGCGTCCGTGAGCCGGGTCGAATTTTTAACAGGATCAGCTTCACGTTAGGCAGATTACAACGCGGGTTCTCTCTCCTCCCCCTCTCTCTCTCCCCATCGCGGATTGTGCGCCAAGGTAGGTGATTATAGTCCCGCTAAGAGCAGCATGCGCGCGATCTGTGCGGGGTGAATGCGGATCTGGTTAATCGCTACGGTGGGGGTGGTGGGAGTTGAGAAGGGCGGGAGGTGGGGGGGCGTACGGGATAGCGTGGCATGGAATGGTTAGGAGTGAGAATGTGGGATGGAGGGAGGTCTGGCAACGAACCACTGCATCGCTCCCCGCCCCTTTCTTCCGAATGATTAATGACTAGTGTTGTCTCCATTAAATCCTTGCGACATCGGTTTCAGCAGGTGTTTTTAAAAGCTACATATTCCCAAAGCTCAAATGAAGCATTGCATACCCAGTTGCATTAAAAAAGACGAATCGCATTTTGTCAATAAATTTATCCACTTGAAATTCATGTTTTTGATTTAGTAGAGGAGATACGTTTAATTACATCAGGATTTAACTGAACACTACCCCTCGCTCAAAAAAATAAAATAAACAAAACGTGGGTCATGCGAGTTAGACTTTAAATTTGCAACATGTGATAAATCCCCTTCCCATCAATAATCCTTGATAAAATCAGGACTTCACACGTGTCAGGGCCGTGACAATGACACACGGTGATGCAGGTTTGCTGCCTCTGTACCCACAGGTTTGCGAACCTTATTCGCTCTACGCCCCGTCTGCAATAAGAGTCTTGTAAAAAAAATAACAACCCGATATGTAAAATAAAACCGGAATAAGTTGTTCAGGACTTATTAAAAACGCACGTAGGCGTGCATATCGTCCATATTTTGCGAGCTTTCAAATTGTGTGTGTGTGTGTGGAAATAAAACGGCGTAACAAAATGCGCAGCGACACATTTGTACACTTTGATGCATCACATGCTGAGCTTAAATGTGAGCAGTGCCGTGGGCAACACAGACGTGTTGCTGTGTTCTGCTGTTACGGGTCAGCCACGTCCACTTAAGCCATTTCTGTCCAAGCATTACAATATCTCCGTGCTATCCTGCGCATAAATATGACGAGCACGGGCTCAGCATGGCTGAGACTTTAATTCCTCAAGAAATTCTGCTGTACTCTTAAACCATACAACGACCTTAACTCGACGTGGGGTGGGTGGCTGGACACTAAAATTGTACAAATTACCACTCCACGTCGTCTCTGGATATATAAAAACCGCGTTATGCTTCCAGCCGTTCTGGCGGCACGTCATCAGGTCTGCCATTACTGTTTCCCGAAACCCAGGAGGAGTTGAAAACCCAACTCCGTTTGCTCTTTTCGAGAGCGCGCACGCAACGTTGTAGCCACGGTGTGGTTTTCAACTTTGCTCGAACACGTCAAAGCACCGTCGTGTTCGTGCTGCTTTTTTGTGTTTGTGCCGCAACAACCGCCGCACCCTCGGTCACTGCCAGGCTTCAATTTTCACTTCGTTGCACCCTTGCAACCCATGTCGCCACCCCGCTGACACGTTGTACCCTAATAGGTGCAACTCACGTTTCTAACAACCCACGAAACATATTTATTGTACCAGAGAAAAAAAAAATACATCCAAGATTTCCATCCGTATCAGCCAAAAGACTATTCACTGTCCTTTTAGAATTTATTTTAATCTGTACTCTCATTACTGTGAGTGATGATGCTACTTTACACAGTTGCCTGTGGTTTCTGCAGTGCATGCAATGTAACATCATATTTTTATATCATTGCTGGGAATTTGTGTGCGTTTTCAAATTAGATCCTTGAGTGATTATTTTACAACTGCATTGCGTGTAAAAAAAAAGTGCTGCAATGAGCTATAATACATGGAGTCTGCATGTTGACAATGAAACATACATGGGAATTATACTATGAAACCGTTTTGTTTTAAAACATAATGGGCTCACATGTTACACCGCTTGTCTCTTGCACATCTGCCGCTGATTCGACACCATTTATAGATCCAGATGTCACATAGCTCGTGGTGAAACATATTACTTTTGAACAGTAATAATTAGTACCTTTCCTATTGCGCTTGTTTTGGCGATTCCTGTCAGTTCTTCAAACGTTAATAGTGGCTTGCATTTCCACTTGACTCTTGGTTGCCACAGGGGATGTTATTTGGATTGCTGAAACACTCGAATGTTTAACAGGAATATTTTGTATTTATTTGAAGAATACCTATATTTTATACTCTGAATGCTTCCCTAATGATCAGCACATTGGACCTGCAAATCAGAGATTGCTGGTTAGATTTCATCTTCTTGAGCGGCAGTTGACAAAATGTACATTGATTTTTTTTGGTAAAAGAGAAAAGGTTTTACGACGTGTGTATATACCCCCACCCCCCTCCCCCCCCCCAAAAAAAACGTTATTGTTGCTGTGTTTTCCGTTCTAATGTCATTGTTGTTGACGTGCCATTCTCTCGGCCGCTCTGTGCAGCGCTTTGTAACCCTCGGGTGAAAAACGCTCCATAAATGCAATTATTATTACTGTGAAAATAATATACATGTTGATGCTTTGAAACACCAAATAGACACCTTTCAGACAGTGTCAAGTTTGTTAAAACGCACATGCTTGTGGCAAAATATGTCAACAAGATGCATTGACAATGTATGCACTGTAATGATGTAGGTTTTCACGGCTCGATGCATGATGATTGCTTCGAAAAGCTGCTCTCAGGACAGCCGCGTCGATCGCTCCATCTCTCCCCATTGCGACGTTTCGCCTGAAGATGCCTCCAACGTGTGAGGCGAAACGTCGCGATAGAGGGAGAGATGGAGGGATCGACGCGGCTGTCCCGAGAGAGCAGCTTTTTGAAGCAAGCATAATGTATGCATTGTGCTTGAGACTGTTTGGCTCACAGCGTAGATGGATTTCTTTAGAGCCTAGTCTCACCGGTGTTAGCCAAGTGTTGCTACAAGGCAAGGTACTTAGGGCAATGCAAATATCAATGTATTCGTAGCTCGGGTCAAGTTTCCATAAATGCTAAAACTTTTTCTCTTTAAAAATGTTGTACTGACAAAAATGTACCCGTGAATTTAAATGTAGTCTTTGTTTAAATTACCTCTCTTTCTCCATTGAGCTGTGTGAGTCGTTATAACAGTCGATCAGAATGTTGTATGTTGCAGAGTAAAATATGGGAACATTCACCTCTTCCAAATTTCCTCGTAAGCGTGGGGTCTGAAGAGCTACCTCTGGTGGAGGCCCTTCCACCAGCAGTAGCAAGCGCAAGTAATTGCAGGGCTGTACCTTTATGGCAATATTTTAATATTTGCATTTTCTAAAAGGCCTTTCCCCCAAGGGTCGTAAAGCGATGCACAGGGCTATGGAGAGAACGGCATGTCAACAATAACATTACAATCGATCAATTAAATACAATAACGACTACACGTCAATGAAGGACGTCAAATGAAAGTACAATAATTGTTGCAACTAAAGGAAGAAATAGGTATTCCTGAGCAGGCACAGGTCAATGGCACACCAGCATTCCTACACACAGTAGTGAGCAACATCAACAGTCCTAGCCAGAGGACTTCAAGGCCTTACGGCATAATTGCATATTACGAATTTTCGTAGCAACAAAATTACATCATGAGACAGAACACGACAAGCACAACAATGATTCTGGGTATTCTTTTAGAGAATTTAAATGCCATTATATACGACCCTGGCACAAAGTGTACTTGAGCCCATGCCATTTCCGTGTCTAATTTGACTGCATTGGTCACGTAATCCCATTATCGTGAAACTCCCTGTGTATACTGCGTGCCATAAGCCGGTACTCTGGAGTTCTGGATTTCATTCTTGGATTGCAGCAGGTCATTGTTTCTTATTTATATAGCGAGCTTGATGGCTTCAGCCGAATTACAAAGGAAACAAAAATCTTTAAAATGTATTATTGGTACATAATTCAGCCAGGCTAAAGCTTAAGGCTATGAAGATGCACGTTGGATACATTGCCAGTCTAATTTCACAGTTTTTTTTCCTCCTTTATGAAAAATATATTTGCTGTTATTTTGCACTGGCCTAATTAACTTATTTAGGGAAACAGAATTAATTTAGCGCCTGCATGATTTGGGACAGTAAATAGTTTGCATGGAAGATAAATGACAGGAATACTTGTAAACATATAATCACCCGGAATAATAAATTGCATAATCATTAACTTAGTGATTTCTCAGAAAATGTCGTCGCCTACCAACCTTTAATTGAGGTGACCAATGACAAATTATTACCATAATTTGCTGGTATTCATGACTGTTTTGTGAAAGCCAAAGATTAAACAATGTACATTTTTTCCACAAACATTACAATTGATTGCATTGCGCATTATTTCATTAACATAACATGTATAATATTTGTTAAACTGCATGTAATGAAGTTTTCATTTTACATTACTCTGATATACACAGTAGCGCCCGGAGAAGTGGCACAGTGGATTATTACGCTGCACTATCAACATCGCCATCCTAATAGATAGCAGTATCTCAGAAAGGCTGAGGATACTTATAAATGTAGGAGGTGAAAACGTTCTGAAGAAGGGAGGAGGAGCGCTCAACACAGCTATCCTGAAAGAACAACTTTGGAAAGGATTCTTATTGAATTGACAATATTTTGCTTTAATAGGTTGGGTTCCATGAAACTAAATGTGTGTCGTACATCTTCCAGACACGACATAGCCAAAGATACCAGGTTGTTACCTGCATTGTATTTAGTTACTTTAGTAGCACTCTGGTTTCCGCCCACCGTCCAAAGACACGCTGCTGCTTAGGCTAATTGGCCTGCTGAGTACATTTCCCCCAGTGTCCTGGGATGTACCGGTACTACATCATGGGTATCGTCCCGCCTTGTGCCCTGTGTCTGCCGGGACAGGCGCTGCCCCCCCGCCCGCCCGCCTGCCCGCGACCCTGTACAAGATTACATGGGTACTGACTGACTTATAGTAGATGTCAAAGTGATTACCTGAGTTTAATTCCCAGTCATGGCTATCAGGGGTAACGCTCACTAATCAGGATGGAAAATGAAAATGTATAGTTAAACAGCCAGGACTGCGTGGGGGCCTACATCCAGCAGTAGATTTATATTTTTATTTATGCAGCTACAGCTCGAAAAGTGCAGTTAATTAATGGGGGGGGGGGGGTTCTGTTCATTATGCCGACTCTTT
>JAZEWT010000006.1:26891682-26924524 GCA_036362905.1 Mordacia mordax | reverse complement strand
ACGTTACCTGCTCGGTGCAAACGTTATTTGCCAAGTACTTATGCGTACTCCGCGGTCGCAATTCTCCGTCATTCGTTCATCGTTGAGATCCATTTAACTGTTCAGGGTCACGGGGGGTGAGGGGGTGCGTAGCCTGATCCCGACAGAGGACACATGGCAGGGGCTATACCCTAGGTTGTGACGCCAGTACATCACGGAGCACGTGTTTTTGTGGCAATTTACTGGGCAGGCAAATTATCCTCGGCAGCGGCGTGTCTTTGGACGGTGAGAAAACGCGCAAATTCCAGAGAGAAAGGCATCCGGGCCGGGAATCGAACCGAGACATTTCTTGTTAGAAGGCGGTAGCGCTACTGACCGCGCCACCGCATATGCATACATATATACGCACGCAGATGTCTGTTGTACTTGGAAGGTGGTTTTTTTATGGTTCAGTGCTACAATGCTCTTTTTAGAATGTTTTTTTTTTTAAATGCTCATGGGTTCATGGTTTCATTTAAACGTGTGAGATAGTGTTTCATTATTAATTTGATAAGTGTTGCTGTAGCGCCACATTCGAGACACGAAATAAGTTGGAATAAGCACAAAACGTTGCTTCGATATTAATGAAGGCATCTGAACTAACGATAAAAACTGTAAATTATTAACACGCCATCCTGTGGATTCTGAATGGAGCGGGAGTTCTGAATTGAGGCAACTCAATCAAGTGTGGGCTATATTTGTATACGATAAGGAATAATTATGTCTCCCATCTCATTGTCAGAAACCGCTTAGTCCTGTACAGGGTCGCGGTGAGCCGGAGCCTATCCCGGCAGACACAGGGCGCAAGGCAGGGATATAAACCACGATGGGGTGCCAGTCCATCCCGGGCACTGCAGGCAATTTAGTCTGCAAGCCAATTAACCTATGCAGCAACATGTTTTTTGGACAGTGGGAGGAAACCGGAGTGCCTGGCGAAAACCTTATGCTCAGGGTGTGATGCCGGTATATGGCAGGGCACGAGGGGGAAATATACTCAGTAGGCCAATTAACCTAGGCAGCAACGTGTGGACGGTGGGAGGAAACCTGAGTACCCGGCAAAAACCCACGCGGAGACGGGGGGAGAGAGAGAGAGAGAATGCAAACTCCATATGGAAAAGTGCTCGTGCCGGGAACCGAACCCGGGACCTTGTTGCTGTGAGGCGGCAGAGATACTCACAGCGCCTCCGCTCCGCCCCCCGTTTAAGTTCACTCCACTCTGAATCTGCTCACCATAGCCAAATGTCTGCCCTCGAGAAGAGCCAGCTTAATGCTCCACACTAAGTGGGGCTCTGTGCAGACAGATGACTTGAGACCCCTAATGGCACCAAGGGGAGAGGCATGGAGACAGAGAGAGAGACACACACAGAAACAGAACCAGGGAGAGGACAGACAACGAGGGAGGCAGAAAAGACACCGGGTAGAGACACGGAGACAGAGGGACATGCCAAGGAGGAAACATTGGCAGACAGACTGAGCGATAGATACGCGGAGAGACATTGATACAGACACGGAGAGACTCTTAGACAGGGGGAGCCGCAAACGCTTACATCTCCGTTACCATGCACAGATACAGAGTAATGAGAGGAGAAATTGACACTTCTAGAGAGTTAAAAATAAGTGTGTACAAGCTTGTTTGGCACGTGTGTAAATACAGTAATGCCCCTAAGATTGCTGGACTGAATTTCATTGGTGTGAGATCATATACGCCAACTGTGATTGGTCTATGCATAGAATATATGGACTATAGATAGGCCCTATGGACTCTATGTTCTCGGGCTAGACTATAGACTTGTAGAATGGCAGAGTGGTGCAGTGATTACGCTGCTGCCTCACAGCAAGAAGGGCCCAGGTACGATTCCTGGCTTGGGTGGCATTTTGTGTGGAGTTTACACGTTCATTTCATGTTTGTGTGGGTTTTTGCTGGGTAATCCGGTTTCCTCCCACCGTCCAAAGGGACGCTGCCTACTTTAATTGTCCCGCTTAAGTGGCCCTGAGTTGTAACTTGCTTAGCCCTTCCTGCCGTGCCACTGTTAAAAAGAACTGCATAGCTCAACGGTTCCTCCCAGCTTAAACACAAAGTCACTGACTCGCCCCCATTATGGCAATGTGACATTTCGACCACTAACGCAGATCTGTGCCCAGAGAATGAGGACCACCTCCCCGCTCATGTGAACAGGAAACCAGTGACAGTTTGACATGCCAATTTGCTAAGATGACACTAATTTAGGGTAAAAAAAAACCCGTGAAAACATGCTTGAAATTTGATGATTGCTTCCAATAGCTGCTTTTTTTCGGATATCTGCGTTGAGTGCTCGACTGGGCTTTTCGAAAGGAGCAGCTTTTGGAAGCAATCATCATGCATCCAGCTATGTAAACCTACATCAATACATGCTTGAAATGTATTTAAGTTGAACTATGGTGTGTCCTACGAAGGCATTTGTATTATTTTTGTGTACAATAATTCAACGTCGTTGCAGTTGCATATTACGTTTCCTGTGGTGCGGTGTTAATTGAAATAAACAATACAGTACTCTGTATTAAGTGATGAATGGAATACAATAATTGTATTCTAGTTTTTTATAGCACGGGATATTTTAAAGGAAAAATATACAAGAGGAAGAAATTTTAATAATCGGCGTAATGTATGCGTATAAAACATTCTCTGTTTTAATTAAAAAAGCCAGTCAAATGCCTTACTCGCAATGTAGAATTTAAATATCTCATTAATGCAAGTTAAGTTAATTAAATCCATATGACTGATTGTTAGCAAATGCCCCTGCAGTGGAAGTACTTATTATGGACGTATACATGAAGAGGGCTCGTATAGTGTATTTAGCTGATTCAAAAATCTCCGTTGTAACTTAACAGAGAAATTTCACTTACAATACATTGCTGTACAGTTTTGGTGAGAAGAAGAATGTGACTATAATTTGAATACATTGCAGAGTCTTACTGTTTCATAAGATGTAAATTTGTAATACTGTATCCCAAGAAAGCTTCTCCCGTAAAGCAGTTAAACTGATACAGGATTCGGTGGCGCCCGGCGATGGACCGGCGTCCCGTCGTCGGGTGTATTCCTGCCTTACGCCCTGTGTTTCCGGGATAGGCTCCGGCTTCACCGTGACCCTATATAGGATTAAGCGGTTTCAGATAATGAGATGAGATGAGATTCGGTGGCTCAGTGGATGAGCACATGGCTCACAATTGTAATATTATAAGTTCAATTCTTGTTTGGGGGAGTTCAGTCAGCCGACCATCCTTCTATTGTCGATAAAATGAGCACCACCTTGTGGGACAGTGAACGGTCATTGTCCTGGTAATTGCTTCCAAAAGCTGCTCTTTTGGGGGGAGGGGGGTCATTGTCCCGTTGAGAGATGTCACCTCTTCAAAGGAATATGTTATTTCTGCCACTGAGGTTTATAAGTTTTCATTACAATATTGAGTGATGTTTTCATACGCCATAGCTTCTCGTGTTTTGTAAAAGAAAGCAAGAATGTGTTCTACCACTACCAGTAGTGGCAGTGACGACAGTGGTGGTGTGTAATTTTAAACCAGCACTGTGGAGGCTTGGGTTGTTGTGTCATATTAATGTTGTAAACATTCCCGCTCATCGGAGTGGCATACCCTGGCTTACCAGAAAAATGAGGTCAAGAAAAGTGAGAAATATTATCGTCTGTCTTTTCAATAGGAGACAGCTTGCTTGCATTGGTTTTCTCCAGTTACACTGGTCTCTCCCACGCGTATATGCACTCATGAATTGGCTAAAAACATCTTAATGAAAGCTCGTGTAGGTTTTCGCCGGGTACTCCGTCTTCCTCCCATAGTCCAAAGGCGCGTTGCTGCTTCGGTTATTTGGCCTAATGAGTAAATTGCTCCAAAAAATATGCTCCGGTTCTCCCGCGCCCGCGGCCCTGTACAGCATTAAGTCGGTATTGAGAATGAATGAATCTCGATAAAAATATGACCGTGAATAGCTTGGGCAATTGTTGGCACCTGCTCACAGCTTGGCTGCTTTACAGCTCATATGTGCACTGTCCAACCTCTTAGTCACTTTCTGTGTTCGCGAGTGAACAAATGTTGTGCGCGTTATAAGTTGTAATTATAATTATGTTTAATGTTGCATAATTAGTGGAACAGCATCATCTACAAATCAGCTTGTCGAGTCCTCTACCATATGTAGTAAATGCAGGCAGTATTATATCGCATTAGCAGCTGATGTTAAACACGGGCATGTCAGTGAATATATAAATATTGCTAAGCTTTTTATTCAAATGCAGCTGTAATCAACATCGTTCACAGTTCATTAATTACAGCAATTGTGCGCTTGATTGTGTGCAGGATTTCCTCATGGTGACTTTCATCATGTTCAAAGACCTGATCGGAAAGAATGTCTACCCATCTGACTGGGTTATCATGCACATGATGCAGAACAGGTAATGCAAACAAGTGGATAGATGTAAATTGATTCATCTTGGTGTACACGGCAAACGTTGTACACACGTTATACACAGGCGGCGCAGCGAGTAGCGTCGCTGCCTCACAGCAAGCAACACCCGGGTTCAGTTCCCTGCTCGGGTGCCGTTCTGCGTGGAGTTTGCATGTTCTCTCCACCCGTGTCTGCGTGGGTTTTCGCAGGGTGCTCCGGTTTCCTCCCACCGTCCAAAGACACGCTACTGCCTTAGTTAATTGGCCTGCTGGGTAAATTGTCCCCGGTGCCCTGCGATGTACTGGCGTCACATCCTGGGTATTCCCCCGCCTTGCGCCCTCTGCCGGCAAGGATAGGATCGACCTTGTACAGAATTAAGCGGGGATTGATACTGAACTGAGCTTGAAATTTAAAAATACTTTAAATTAAAATGTCATCTGTGGGGCAGGAGGGGGGTGGTGCACAAGTATAGTTGTTCACACACTACACCATGGACATGGTTTTCAGAGCTTGATTTGCAGCCACAGCTAACATGAGTGGTGAGTAAAATATGAATTGGTCACCAACCCACGCCAGTTAGAATGGTGAAGTATGGTCAGCCAGTCCCATGGTTGACATGGCATGGGAAATCTTCATTCACTTTTGGATTTATAAAGTGTTGTCCATCCATCCATCCATTTTCTTCCACTTATCCTGGGCCGGGTCGCGGGGGCAGCAGTCTAAGCAGCGATGCCCAGTGTTGTATGCAAATTATTTTTGTATCGTATGGAATTGCATACGGTATTCTTATTAACATCTCAGTCCCAAGTGAGGAGATACAAAATGGTCCATCATTGATGGATTTTAATCAAATTCCCGCCAAGTGTTTATGAATATTGCCTCTTCATATTACAACAGTAATTCATCAAGTATGGCTGATAATATGACAATGTCATTGCCACTTATAATGTGCTGCCTGCTCAATAACGTGTATCATATCTATTCATTAACACATTCTTCTTTGGTTTTATCGGACGGCATTTTACTTAACGCCAACAATGAAAACACTTTAGGATGACGACTGTTTTTTGTAAACGCATCAGATTTACCGATGATAGTTTTCACGGCTCGATGCACGATGATTGCTTGCAGGAGTTGCTTTCTCGGAAAAGCCGTGTCGAGCGCTCCTCCTCTCTCTTCAGGCGCCTCCAACGTGGGAGGCAATACGTCGCGGAGGAGAGAGGAGGAACACTCGATACAGCTATCCCGAAATAGGAGCTTCTATAAGCAATTAGTTATTTTTGCGTTCATTTTTGTAACTTTATGGCGGCACAGTGGCCCAGTGGGTAGCGCTGTCGCCTCACAGCAAGAAGGTCCCGGGTTCGAATCTCGGCTCGGGTGCTGCTTTCTGTGTGGAGTTTGCGAGTTCTCTCCACGTGTCCGTGTGGGTTTTCACCGGGCACTCCGGTTTCCTCCCACAGACCAAAAAGCATGCTGCCGCATAGGTTAATTGGCTTGCAGACTGAATTGTCCTCTATGCCCGGTGATGGACTGGCGTCCCTTCGTGTGTATATCCCTGCCTTGCGCCCTCTGTCTGCCGGGAAAGGCTCCGGCTCACCGCGACCCTCTACAGGACAAGGCGGTTTCTGACAATGAGATGAGAGATGAGATTTGTAACTTTCCTCTCCGTTTAGTCACTTCTTTGAAAAGAACAACGATGTCAGCTTTGGATGGTTATGTACGGATACAGTCGGACGCATTAAAGTACATTTTTCCAATTCAGTTGACAAGGTATAGCGCTAAATGTCTGGGTCGTTATGAATGCCAACATTAGTGTTTTAACAGTGGCCCTCGTGCGCAGTTGAAGGTACCCAGTATAGAATAACAATAAAGGGAGATGATATCCTACAAAAGCTGACATTGTCAGGAGTGGATTTTTTTCGTAAGCCATGTAAACATGTTCGTTTTAGTCTGCATCGGTGAAATATTTGATCGATCACTAAAGTTCGTGATGGGTGCAGTGACCATCAGAAGTGTAGCCTGCCCTGTCACTTTGGGTGTTGGGTCACTGGCATAGTTGAAAAACGTGCTTATTCTCAAACGATTTCCTTCCTTCCTTTTACGACCTTACAATGCTTTTGAGAAAAATCTACATTATGGCTCATCAGGAGTTGGAAAATCAAGATTCTTTTTAGCACATAACCTTCTTTGATAGATTAGGACAAGTCCCAGGGTGTTCAGTATCCACAAGGATGTTAAAGCCTGTTATTCCATTACGATATATTTTTGCCATTATTTTACGGTGAACATTCATTTCTTGAGCTGAGGACACATGGATCAGCTTATATCTTACATTTTATGAAACGCACATGTGTTTGGTTTTTGTCAGGTTTGTGTGCTGTACATATGAATTTTGCGTTTTATGAGCAGTATGTTTACAGTGCAATAATGAATCAAAAAAATCATGCACTAAAGCCACGACAATTCTTCAAAATATGTTGCATTGGCACAATTTGGGTTCCATACCAAGGCAGATAAAAATCATGCGGATGATCCAATGGCTTTGTAAAAAAAAAGAAATAGCGTCTTGGCTCATAACCCGGAAAGATTTAAACATTATTCTGCTCTTCCGAGCTCAGCCGTGTGACATATGTAACAGAAAAACAAGGGTTTTTGAGTGTCCTGTAGTGCAGAGCTCTTATAAGCATCATGGGACAATGCTGAAAACCAAGTACAGGTCTCATAGCCACGCTCACGTTTCGATCATCAATCGCTCACTGTCACAGCTGCATGTGATAATGACTCAATATCGGATCGGTGTTCTGTTAATGTTGCCACTGCGAGTGCTGTTGTGTGTGTAAAAAAAAAATTACGCTTCGTTTCCCAAACCGTTTTTAAGGTGGACCCCGAGTATAGTTGAGTTAATCGTTGCCTATTGGAAAACATATCGAAATCGAGTTCTTCTCCATGATATATGGATGTTTATGAATAATAGTCAAAAGGCTTCAGTTATGTCCTGCGCTTTGGGCATTGATGCAGCACTCGTCTCCCATTTTAAAGTTCCCAGCCAGTGGTGATTATTCCCCATTCCTATTTTGAGAGCTGTTAAATCCCCCAACACACTCATTGTTCACTTCTCCACTCTCTCTCTCTCTCTCTCAAGGTACCATGTCCGACAGGACGTCAGTGATGATGGTCTTCCACAAATCTTTGCTCTTTGAATTGAATGTTGACAAGTTCATCAATTTCGAGGGACTCTTGACAAAGTCAATCTCTGTCGTCCAGAAGCTCTATTTTCTTCAAATTTTCCAGTTAAAACCAGATCTTCAATTTCCTCTTTCTTCATAATATGCTTAGGAAACTTCGATTGTCTCCTTCTAATGCCATTTCACATCTTCCGTCGACATCCCATTTTTGACAATATTTCTTCATATGAGATGTGATTTGTCCGGGATACCTTCAAGATGTGCCTGAAGAACCACATTTCAGTTGCAATAATGGCCTTTTCCATATTTGGTGATAATGTCCAACATTTTGATGCATACATGAAAATTGGTGTAATGTAACAATCGAGAACTCATAGCTTTGTCCCCATAGAGTTTTTGTTATTCATCAGTATCTTTTTAATTTTCAAAAAGCTATCTTTAGTCATCCCGATCTTCTGTTCTATTTCACGATCACGTTTACCATGTGATGTTATCTAGCTTCCCAGATAGTTGAATATATTAACCTCTCTTACATTTACGTTACCTATATTAATGTTGCATATAGGTGCAAATTTATTCCTTGAAATTACCAAGCATTCTGTTTTCCAGAATTGATAGTTAAACCCTTCTCCTTACTTTTACTAATAACCTTATCCAGAATTTCTTACAGCTTCCCCTCTGAATCTGCTAAGAAAAGTACGTCATCCGCATAACGCAGGTTATTCATATTTTATCTACGAATCATCAACCCCTGGCAAATTTTTAATCACTCTCAAGAAGTTCTCACTCTACAAGTTAAGCAAGCCCCGTGAAAATACATAGCCTTACATCTCACCTCTTTTAAGTTCCATGAAAAAAACTCAGTTCATTTTCGATCCTTACTTCGGTGGTTGGATCCCAGTATATATTCCTTTGATTTCACAAATCTTTATCATCGATGCCCAATTCTTGGGTCATTTTCATTAGTTCCTCGTGTTTTAAAACTATTAAATATTGTATTCTGGTCAATGAAACACAAGCAGAGGTATTTCCCCATTTCAATTCCCTCTCCTGAAAGCATTGGGATGATGAAAATGGCATTTCTTGTGTCTTGATCTTCAACAAAACCACACCTAACTTTTGCAACCTGTGGTTTTATCCTGCTTCTGGCTCCGAGCATCAATGCTTATATTCGGATCTTTGTTACAGGATTCATTAGACTAATGCTTCATTGAGGTCACGTTCAATAGTTGTAGGTTTTTTTGGGAAGTGCAATTAAGATCGATTCACTGAGATCTTCAGGTATCTCTCCATTGTCATCAATCTCGTTGATAAAAGCTGTCTCTTTTTCTTACCCAAATTCTTCCGCACATGTTATTGGTTCTGCTCGTTTATCTGCTCCTGTGGCGGTGTCGTTTTTTATTGCATTAATAACTCCATCCGTTGTGTTTTTTAATCGATGGCTTTCCTTTTCGGATGTCGTGAAATTATTTGTCACTGTAGTCTGTCCATATGTTGGAAGCTTGTTGTCTCTCTTCGTGATTATGTCACCATTTCTAACTGTTGTTGACCCACTAGCAGTGTACCCTCCTCTACCTGTGATATCTGCTGTTCCTGGACAATTATGTACCGTCTTTGTCCGTTTGCTTTTCTATTTCTGTCCTTTGTTCATTAAGCCATTTTAATGTTTCTATCTCGCATAATGATCGAATTTTATTCTCCAGTTTCCGATACTACGGGTTTTCATATTTATTCCGAATTTCCATTAATGCCGGGATCTCCTCAGTCATCCATTTCTATTTCTGTTCTCGTGCTTTAACTGGTATTACCTCCCTGGTCGGTCCAATAATGCTTCTTTAAACATTTCCAAATTCGATATTTTTCCATCCTATTCAAATTCTTGAGATCGTTTTTTTGAAACTGCAGTTCTATACCCTCCTGTAAATAAGGTCGTTTTCCATGAGACCTCTATAATCGAGCTTCTTTGTAGTTTTTGGTTGCTCAAGTTTCTTGATCCTTGTGTTGATGGTGAAAACTATAGGTACAGACTCACTTTCGTAATCAGCCCCAGGGTTCGATTTTGATTGTTAAACTGCATTCGTGAATCTTGCTGTTGATAATAATGTCATCAATTTGATTTCTGAATTCATCTCTAGGGCTTTGCAAGTACACCTTCTTCTCAGATGGTGCACAGTCCATAATAACGTGACTTTCTCAACAAACCAATCTATACATTTCTCTCCTCTCTCATTTTTCTCCCCATGCCCATGAGGTCAAACAATATTATCTTTTCGCACACGTCCAACTTTTACATTCAGATCACCCATCACTATCACTACCTCTTGTGGTTTACACTGCTTTTTTGCATTATCCAGATCTTAATAGAAATCCTCCATATCTGCCTCTTCACTTTTTTGCTGTCGGTGCATAAACTTGTATCACTTAAACATCGAATGGTTTAGCATGTATTTTCACCTGCATGAATATCAAATATTGCCCAAAACCCATGCAGACACTTTGAGATTTCCTTATCTAATATTAAGCAAACATCTCTATCGTACCTCTGACCTGAAAGAACAGTCTTTCATACCTCTTGATAAAATAATTCCCTCATACTTCCAGTGTATTTCACACATGCCTACAATATTGATGTTTAGTTTCTTCATTACCTGCTTTACGTTGTCCAACTTAGCGATTTGATGTCCAGTTCTAACGTTCCAAGTTGCTGTTCTACATGGTGTCGACTGGGTGCAGACAGCCTCAGGATGACTGTGCGGGGTGACCTGTCACACGTGACTATCTCTACTGGGCGAGGTGTCCACACGATTTATAGTGAGGACACTCTTCAAGCCTTTCTGGTTTTAGTTACATTTATCTTTGCCCGCTGCTTCCTTGGCAACATTATGCAATTGGCTGCAGGTTGCAGTCCTTCGCTGACTGACGCGGGTCTGCTCTGCCGCTGTCCCAGTAGCACTGGGCATCCACCGGACGAGATGAAGATTCACCATGACGCACCCCCAATGGCTTCACCCATAACCCTGCTCAGAGAGGTCAATGGGTTCTATTCCTTGCCCAGGGGCAACCGAAGAGACGACAGCAACCTGGGGGTACCTGTCTCACAAATACCCCGACAGTTGTGACTGCCTTACGGTGGGATGTAGTTTAACGTCATACCCACTTTCCCACAGTGGTGCTTATTTTATTGACCCAGGAGGAATGATAGGCTGAGTCAAGCCCGAAATGGGGTAGAACCCACCAGTGTCTGATTGCGAGACACTCGCCCTACATCACACTCAGCAGATACAGTATATTATAGCATTTCAAAAAGTAATATGCAAGCCATTCAAACTTTCAGAATTTTTTTTTAAAAATCTGTTCGGGGCGGCGCGGTGGCGCAGTGGTTAGCGCTGACGCCTCACAGCAAGAAGGTCCCGGGTTCGAGTCTCTCGGCTCCGGTGCCTTTCTGTGTGGAGTTTGCATGCTCTCCCCGTGTCCGTGTGGGTTTTCGCCGGGTACTCCGGTTTCCTCCCACAGTCCAAAAGCATGCTCCTGGATAGGTTGATTGGCTCGCAGACTAAAATTGTCCTGCAATGCCCGGCGATGGACCGGCGTCCCGTCGTCGGGTGTATTCCTGCCTTACGCCCTATGTTTCCGGGATAGGCTCCGGCTTCACCGTGACCCTATATAGGATTAAGCGGTTTCAGATAATGAGATGAGATGTTCGTAAATATTTTACTTATGTGATGGGTGAAACATGTATTTTATTAATATATGTTGCTTATATGGGTGCCTCTTCTCCGTTGTTGACTCGCATAGTGCTCGGTATAGCGCGAATACCTTTGTGGCATGGAGCTGACCTCAAGAGAGCAGGCTGAGAGGGCAGCTTATAGCAGGAATGCTATTACAGGCATGCAAATGGAATTCACGGAGGCAATTAATGCGATACACTTGTTAGGGCAACTGAGGGGTCTCCACCTGGGAGAGGAAACCTAAGCATATCAGAGAAACCAATTAAAGCTGCGGTACAAATTTGTCCATGGTACGATCAAGCTGAACATGATGCATAATTGCCAGTTTATCTCTTGAGTCAGTCAGTCAGTATATGTATCGCTTGATCCTGTACAGGGTTGGGGGGTGGGGGGCGGAGGCTCTCCTGGCAGACAGAGGGCGCACGACGGGCTATACCCAGAAAATGATGCCAGTACATCGCCGGGTTTATTGAGGTGAATGTGAATTGACAGGAAGGATAAGGCTTCATTATTTATTTGGTAGCTGCATTGTCTGCTCAAATTAACCACATTAACAAGGACACGACCACATGAATTAACTATTGTATCGTTAATTTGTATTGCATTATATAAGCTCTCGGTCTGGAAATAATTTTAATTATATATTTGTGTGTGACGACCGAACTGCGATTCCATACAAATATTTTTATATGATTTCTTACAGGAGCATGATTCCTTATGGAATTTTCCCGTGTTTTCGATAGTGGTTACCAAACGGCTTCCCTTGTACGGCAGGGCTGCTATAGTGGTTTGGTTACAATTAAACAGTGTGAGATAGAGAAGCGCTTGATAACTATTCAAACAGCATGTTACTCACAGCATTAAAATATAATTAACAGACCCGCATCGGATGAAGGCAGCAGCATATTCTTTTGAGGCTGGATCCATGGCAAGCTTGATAAAGCACGCAACGGTTGTGCCCATTAATTGTGTGAGTGTCTCCTGTGATGTACATGGTTGTCTCACTCTGTCTATTTGGTCTCTACCTCCTTGACCACTGGGGATTCTCGGTATTCATGAACCGCACCGGCAATTTCACCTTTTACCCTAAAGCGCATAGGCCGTCTCCCACTGACATTCAACTAATTGATTAACGAGTTATTTTGTCCACATACTTGACACAAATTTACATAATTGAGTAAACTAATCTTCATTACGGTACGAAATAAACGTGGAAGTGTCTATTTTAAGATGTTGCGCAACTTTTGCTACGTCGAGTTTTGGTTTAAAACACCAGTGGATGTCCACTGTAAAAACCTTGAGGTTATCTTCAAAAATGTGACGTTCCAGGAACAAACATATTCACACGAACTACACGTAAACCCACGGTACAGAGCGAGCCCTTAACTTCCTCTATCCACCGACATCCCGTTGTTTGAGATTTATGACATATCCATATACTTGCGTGCAATGTTCATGTAAATTACATTGCATTGAATCTTGAAGTTTGTATAACATGAATAGAGATTGCCTATTTAAAGTTTATTTTATATGTATGTCTCTTAACGTGTTGTCCAACGTCAATCTCAAGATAGATTGGAGACAATTGAGAAAAACAACTGAGATTAAATGTTACTGATGAGTGGCAGCTTTTATACCATAAAGGGGGAGCTGACAGTAATTTCTAACAATAATTTAATAATAATTGATCACATAAAAGGGGTGGCGCGGTGGCGCAGTGAATGATAATAATAATTTCATTTATAATAGAGGGCTTTATCACCCGAGGGTCACAAAGCGCTGTACAGAGTTGCTGAGAAAACGGCATGTCAACCGCAACGACATAAGAACGAAAACTCAGCAACAATAACATGTTTGGGTTTTTTTTTTTCCGTGTGAGTTTGTATGTTCACCCCCTGTTCTGCGTGGGTTTCCTCCGGGATCTCCGGTTTTCTCCCACAACTAAAAAGAAAACCACTCATTAATGAATTGTCCGATAGTATCATAATATATAGGCAGCAGTGTCTGGTGGGCTGGCGGTTGTTGAGCCCCCTGAATGACACCCCCCCCCCCTATCTCTGTGATTTCATCGTGGCTCAGCAGCCATATCCCGTCCGTGACCCGGGGTGAAATTCGTGCGAGTCATTAATTGTGCTCGTCCTGTTAATACGTGCTGTGTTTAATTCCACGTTCTAAGAGCTTCTTCAAGAATTGAATTTAACAAGAATGTTAATGTAGTTCCACCTTTGCTTTTGGAGGATCAAACTGCCGTATGCGTGAGAGATCGGTTGAATTGGCTCGCTCAGTTTTGTCGGTCAACGCATTTTAAATGCAAATCGTGATTACGCAAAACGGAGAATAAATTATGAATATAAAATGAAAACGTCAAATTTTAGCATGTTTTTGAAGGTAAACATTGATGAAATGAAAAAAAAACGCACGGACACTGATCATTACTTCTAATCACAAAGAAGAGAGGGGGACCGATCGACGCGGCTATCCCAAAAGAGCATCTTTTGGAAGCAATCGTCATGCATCGAGCCGTGAAAACCTACATCAGTGCACAGAGCCACTGTAACATATTTTCCAGATATCTTTTGACCATATGTGCATGTTCGACTCTTTTACAGTCGGCAAATTAATCACCTATTCGTGTGTGTATATATATATATAACTTTTATCTCAATATATTATTTTCTGCCACCACAAACCATCCCCTTTGCCAGTGTTTCAGCGATTTTCTTCAAATTAGTTCTGACTGCAATTAGTTTTTTTTGGTGGTCTTGAGATTTATGATGCCTCAGTATGAAAAAAAAGATAACATTTGCGCAGACATCCTTTTCTAAAATTAATTGCATTTATAGATGGTACAAGGCAGCCCGTGACCAGAAATTGTTTTGAGTTTGGCGTTTTTACTTTATTTTTTTATTTGGCATTTACAGTAATTATTAAGGGTGGCACGGTGGCCCAGTGGGTAGTGCTGTCGCCTCACAGCAAGAAGGTCACGGGTTCGAATCTCGGCTCGGGTGCCTTTCTGTGTGGAGTTTGCATGCTCTCCCCGTGTCCGCGTGGGTTTTCACCGGGCACTGCAGTTTCCTCCCATAGTCCAAAAGCATGCTGCTGCATAGGTTAATTGGCTTGCAGACTAAATTGCCCGCAGAGCCCGGTGATGGACTGGCGTCCCATCGTGGGTATATACCTGCCTTGCGTCCTGTGTCTACCGGGATAGGCCCTGGCTGACCGCCACCCTCTACAGGACTAAGCGGTTTCTGACGATGAAATGAGATGAGTAATTATTAAATCTTTGCAAATGAATAAATTGTTACTCCACATTTATTTCTAAAAATTGAGAGCATATGCAAAAGAAAATCAAGGTTATGAAATATTCCATTTGACATCTGCTGAAAATAATCTCGGCAAATTCCACGAAATTATCACGTTCACATTTGCAAGTACGTGGAGTTCAATATCGAATCTAAACCAATTGCACATTTAAATTTTAAAGTAACTTTGTCATAACTATGGGTATTTTAAGATATAAATCATATAAGGGATGCGTATTGCAACTAGGCAATTCCCACAGGAGCTGAATTAAATGTTACAATTCCACATTTCCTGTAGGGGATGTGCCACATTGTCGTCGGTGGTTTTCATGTGAAAATAATTTGAATCGGATTCTATCAGAGATACCAGGGACTCTGCCACGAGAGGCGTCTGAACGGAATGGGAATATACTTCTGATTCTACGGAGTATGAAGTTTGGCTAAGCGGGGATCGTTAGACAACCACCAGGGCAAGCTCCAAAAATCCTCCATAATGGGTGTCATCGTTGGCCTATGCTTCCACATTGTCCAGACATCTTGGCAGCAGTGTGCATACCAACACTTCACTCCACTGCACATAACCTGTGGATTGACTAACTATGGTGTACCTATTCATACTGTTTGGAGATGGCAGTGGAGAGAGTTGAGAAACTTGCCATTCAACTTAAATCACTAGAAACTCAAGACGAATGTTTACGTATTACATTTCAATGGGGATTCTGATCAGTACCAGTCGCACTTGGTTTCGTTCAGCCCCCCCCCCCCCCACAAATCACATTTCTGCTGAAACGACAGTTGCATTGGAAGTCATATTTGATTTTGAGATTATTACATTTTCTTCATTTCATATTTTGAGATTCTTAGATTTTCTTCATTTCATTGAATAGCCTATGAAGTGTTGGCAATGAATATAGACGTGCTGTAAAGGATAGCAATGTTCAAAAATCATCTCGAGGGAAACTGCAATATTTTGGACATGTGACCAGAAAGTATGGTGATGGGCTGCAAGTAGTGATGCAGGAAATGGAGAATGGAAGGTACTGGATGAAGACCATGATCTCTCTGAGAGGATTGTTGTTTGTATGGACGTTGTCTCATTTTAAAGATAGAGTGACGGACGGAATATAAGTGGGAAGACAACTGCAAGGTGATATCGGCGAAGCAAACAATAATGCCGAAGAGGTCAAGGGGCTAGGGAGAAAATAAATACTGATTCCAAGGCTAAGCATCACGAGAATGGCCTATCTGTAAAAAGCAGCACTTACGTATCGTGTGCATGCTCAGAGTAATATACTTGTAAACATGTGACCTACCAAGCAGAGAGGGACTTTAAATCAGGGAATTTATACGATGGTGGCTTCTGGGAATTTGTGTGTGTGTATAACGTGGTGCATGATACAAAATGCATACAAGATCCACAGCAGTAGAAGCCTAGACTTTTTTTTTTTACGATCCTGACTTATTGTAACAAAATTGTTCTGGGGGATTTTAATATGGGTGCTGTCATACTGTTAAGCCCAGACTCATTTTGAATTAATCACATACTGCATTTTATTGAGTATGACATTAGCATTATAATAATTATAATTCTTCAAAATGATTTCAAATCGACCATAAGGTTGACTTTACGTATGGCTGATACAAATAGTAATATGAAAATTGTAATCATGCGTTGTATTTTGAAAGATGTCCACAAAGAACATAAAAAAAACCCACACTCGTGTGTGCATATATAGTAGAATACATTATAAAGTCTTTGAATGTGTAGTTGCTTACTAATTTAAACAAAAATGACAAAACTGAAATGTTCATTACATACTATATCTGCCTTGGACTCTTGACGCTGCTCACTGCTGTGTACTTTGGTGATGGTGTGCTGCTGACCTGTGCCTACTCAGGAACACTTTTTCCTTCCTTCACTTGATTAACATTTCTTTTATTTGTTATTCTGTGCACTTCATTGAGTTGTCGTTATTATTTTACCTAATCGATCTACTCTGATGTTGTTGTTAACATGTCATTCTCTTCACAGTTCTGTGCAGCGCTTCGCGACCCTCTGGTGAAAAACGCTTTAGAAATGCGAAAAACGATCATTGTAGTGGGGTTCACATGTAGATTCTATACACATTTAATAGATAAGTAACTAAATGAAGTCGTCATTAGTTGAAAAGCCCAAATTGTTGCGCTGCCTCTATTTTACAAGTTACACATTTTCATTAACGTATGTATGTGTGGCCCCAAGAGGTCCCAGGTGTTTTTCATTTACAACTACTTTGAAAGAGAAAAAAAACGCAATATTATTTACTTAGAGAGCCCAGTGTGCAGTTCAGACCCTCTGGGGAAATAACTTTGGTTCAGATGTGAGAATATGCAGCCGTGGACACTGAAAACTAAGTTGCTTTAAACGCTGAATAACCTTAGGATATGAAATAAGTAATTTAAAAAAAAAGGACAAAAGTGGTGCAATGCACAGTGCGCTCGCTTGGAATAAGCCTGGCATAGGCCTCATCCAGTAGACGTTACATTGATCAGTGATGAAAGGTGGTCCAAATAAAACTGCTACAAGGTTAAACTCTTTTTTTTATTAACAGAAAAGTATATTTCTGAACTTGTGGTTTGTTAAATATAGTTTTGAAAATGCACGGTAGAGTATTTTACTCTAGAAATGTGCAATGATGAAACGTACGTAATGCCATTGCTATTATAAAATGTAATTGTTCATGAATCTTGAAAATGAAAGCAGAACACAATGCTTAAAGGTTAAAGCCTATATAAAGACTTAAATCAATACGCTTCACCAATGTTCACTTGTTAGCAGGCTTAAGGCTGTGAATAAATAAAATACGTGTCGTGCTAATGCTTTATCATACTTGACGTTTTTCCAACTACATGTTTGAAAAAAATATATAGCACGTACGCAAACATGGTACTGTTAATGGTTTCCATGAGTGATTTTTAATAAAAGTGGAGGAAAATGAAAAACTTTTAGGGGTTCGGTTAATGATAGATCATTGTGGCATTGTACCCGCCGGAGCGTGTGATAAATGATGCCGTCACAACATATTACTCATGATTATTAGTACAGCCTCCTCTTTCAGTGCAACTTGGTTCAATACTACAGGCCAATTGTAACGAGTAGGGCACAACGAGAACATCTCACATTTTATATAAACGCCCTCTTTGGATGTGTAATCAATTAAAATTAGCTTGGAACTGCAATGATAGGAGTTCTAATGTTGTTCATTGAATTTCATTCGGTTACTACTGCTGTGTAAAGATGTTGATATTTTAGCTCGTTATTACGAACATTTATCCAAACCACACATCAGTCATGTAATCTCTGACTTGTTAAGTGACTACAGATCATGTAAGCATTGTTTTAATTACTAAATTCAGTTTTAACATGTTCTTAACGTTCAGTCAGTAAACACGTTATAACTGAAACCACACATGACGTTTGTGCATGCAGCTGACGGTAATTTTAAATCGAACTAACACGATCGTATCTGGTCAGCTTAATGAAGCAAATAGAGTACAGTATCCACTTCATTACTGCGGTAGCACGGCTTCAGATGTCGAGTCTACCTGAGATAAAATCCAGGAAATGTAATGATTTCGTGAAAATCAGCGCTCAGAGCACAAGAGAGCAGTGCATCTTTAATCCAAAACACAAATGAAGACTTTAATAATGAAAAATAGTGCAGGTCACACGAGTGACTTGCACATAAAGCTCATGAAGGTAGACGCCAGTGTCTCAAGAGACACCCTTAAAGTACATCAGATTCTAGCGTCATATGAGGTATGGCACTTATGATTTCAGACGGGGAGTCTGAAACATGAAACAGATTCTCTTTAGCTTATATAATAACGAGTTGTTGCCAGTTTAAATGGCTAATATCAAGGTTGAATCCAGGATGGGCCCTTAGACCCGAATGTTGGGTGTTATTGGAGCAGAATGGTATTGACGGAGGCCCTTTATGATTTCAACCTCCTTTAACCGGAGGGGTCATGGGATCGTTATTTATCTGGAAGCTCCTGCTGCACCTGTTCACCAAAGGAGACCCTAGCAGGATTGCTGGTCCCCAGGTGGCATAGCTCTGAGGTTCATTGGAACACACAAACCCCTCTGCCAGGATAAGGTTACGATGTCAATGGTCAATCCACTGCTGCATGAATACCTTGCCATGCCGAGTTCAGTACCTAAGAGTTGTTTGAGCATGTCTCACCACACTGCTGATTGTGGGTTGGTAAAGCTGATGGGGGGGGGGGGGTTTGGATGGTGGTGGTGGAATCCCGGACCAGTTCATATATTGCTTACCAATGAAGTTAGCGGTGGCTGGCAATCGATAGGCTTCTAGAAGAGTGCAGGAAACATTGCGCCTTTTCTCTGGCCAACAGCCTAAATATCAAGAGCAGTTCTTGGGTATAACTGCTGAAAGATCCAAATAACATAGACAAATACTTCTCTGTTACTGTTCAGCTTCACGCTATTTACATGTGTGTTGTTTCTCATCATTTCCAATGTCCTTGACCTTAGGGTGTTCTTGCGTGCCATCAACCAGTTCGCTGACATACTGAACAAAATGTTCCTGGACAGTGTCAACTTTGAGCTGCAGGTATGTTTTTTTCTCAATTTATTTTTACCATAATTAGTTGCTTCAACATCAGAAACACTAATTTCACGTTGGTTGATTTGAATGTTTTCAGATCGTCACGCCTCCACAAAGAAGGAAAAAAAATTCTGTTGTGGCTTTTATTTCTTAATAGAAATGCTCTTTCTAATGCGAACAGATTCCACGCCTGTTCGGGGATGTGGAGACAGAGGTGACGAGCTCAGTGATGTTTAACCTTGCCTGCTGGAAAAGTGTCAAAAACAGCTACAAAGATTAACGCTTCCTTTTAGCTTAAAGAACTTTTTCTAAATAAAACATTCTAAACTGTGGATTTCGCCTCAGGGACAAGGTGCTGCTTGAGGAGCGATTTGTGTAATGCAGCACCATGTCCAAAAAAACAAGCAGTCACATGGTTTTGTATTATAGCCACTATCATTTTATAATTGTACGATGAGCTATACATCGGTACGTATCACGAAATAATTCATGCCGAAAATGAGTATATTCAATCAAAGCTTTCATGCAGCCAAAAAGAGATGTCGGTGTAAGATGTAGGAATGTCCCGCGGTCATCGCACAGTTGCCATACACAAAGGTTTTGATCGGTTGACAGGGGGCAGATAGAAAGGCTGCTGATGGCGTAATGGTGTTAAATGGGACCCTCGCTTCACGTCGTGTCACATTACCACTCTGCAAGCCTGATCGATGAATAAGGGTTTCGCTCTAATTGAAGCACGAGTTAAAAAAGGAGCGAGCACGACTTCCGTTAATACAACTAGCAAAGCTACCGCAACACTATTCTTACACTGGGTAATTTGGTTACGGCGTCCATGCTGACAATTAAAGCCAGATTAATGCATCAAATTCCCTTGATTATCGCTTTCTGAGTGATTAATCACTGAAAAATGTGGGATACGCCACTAATACTATCGAATCATGTTATGTGTAATGCACTATCACTTGTTTTCATTGATTATTTTTACCACAGCCTATATCAATTCATAATCAACTGCCATCCATTTATTTTTTATACTTTCATTAAATTCTAATTATGTCTGGGTTTGCATGTGCTAAGTGTGATCAAAAATGTATTAATTTATGTGGGTTTGTGTGAGCTGTCTGCGGAGGAATGATTATATTTAAATTATCTCCATATATTCCTACTTCACCCATGCTCTGTAAATTGAACTACCCATCATTTCATATTACCTGCAATCATATTTATAAATTCAAGTTCCTGCCTAGATTTCATAATGTTTAACATTTACCCAAATATATGGCACACATCAATTTTTGTCCCTTCATGTAATTGCATTATCTAAACACAAAGGCAGATTTTTTTTCTCCAATGCATAGACATATTCTACGACTCAATAATCCCGAACCCACTGATGAAATGCTCTTCGTGGTGATACTGTATTGCAGTGGTCTCATCTCATTGTCAGAAACCACTTAGTCCTGTACAGGGTCGCGGTGAGCCGGAGCCTATCTCGGCAGACACAGGACGCAAGGCAGGGATATACCTACGATGGGACGCCAGTCCATCCCGGGCACTGCCGGAAATTTAATCTGCGAGCCAATTAATCTATGCAGCAGGTTTTTTGGACTGTGGGAGGAAAGCGGAGTGCCCGGCGAAAACCCACACGGACACGGGGAGAGAACTTGCAAACTCCCACACAGAAAGGCACCCGAGCCGAGATTCGAACCCGGGACCTTCTTGCTGTGAGGAGGAGGCGACAGCGCTACCCACTGGGCCACCGTGCCGCCCTGTATTGCAGTGGTGCAAAATAAAAAAGTAAAGAAAACTCAATGCAATATGAGAATTGCTGTGCATAGATGTTTCTTTTTTTTCATGATAGCTGTGTCAAGCGTTCCTTTTATCTTCTTTGCGACGATTCACCGTGATGACACCTCGCAACGTGAAACGTCGCAAAGGAGAGAGAAGGGAAGCTCTGCATGGCTATCCTGAAACGGACGGTTATGAAGAGCAATTGTCACATGTCAACAGGTGAAAACCTACACGAACACATGTGAGGAGGACTGCCTTTTAAAAAGTTTAAAATCAAATCGGTTTAGTTTCAGCCAATGGTGACCTGACGTCATCAGCGGGAATGCAAGGCTTATTTGCCGAATACTTTATTTACGAATACTTTTGAGTGCTTTTGCAGCAGTCTTAATAATTAAATTATCGTTACCTGGGCTTACTTTCCATTACTTTAAATTCTCGGGATTCTGAATCAGTTATTGATCGTTATATTATTACGGTTCAAACATTGGGGCTTTCTCCACTGTATGCCACTGGAGCCTGCCTGGTGTTTGAACTTTCTCCCAAGGGCCTCCAGGAATAACTTCATCATCATTATCGGTATTCCCACCACACACTCACTTACCTCGTACCACAATTAAACACTCACCCTCACATTCCCTCTCTCATTTAACCCTCAACGTACTCTGCTTTGTTCTATTATTGTCACATCTTGCTGTTGCATTGTACTATTGTTATTTAAGGCTGTGCCACCATTTCGCGTTCATCTCGCTTCAGCTGCACGTTTGTTGAACAATTATTATTTTCTTTTATCGCTTATTCTGTCTCCAACAATGTATCGCTACCGTTTGACTTTCAGTTGAACTGTCCTGATGTTGTTGTTGACATGGCGTTCTCTCCACAGCTCGGATTTGTAAAATAAAAACCGTAAAAAACAACGTTATTATTGCTAATTTGCCGTTCTTATCTCGTCGTTGACGTGACATTCTCTCCGCAGCTCTGTGCAGCGCGCTGTGGCCCTTGGGTGAAAAGCGCTGTAGAAATACAATTATTATTATCGTTACCTTCCTCACAACAGGCAGCAAGGGTAGAAGGGAAAGGTCGTTCCACCGACTGATTGTCACTGCGATCATTTATTGTCAGTGTGATGAAAAAGTTTGTTTACTTCTCTTCTATAAAACAAAACCCCAAGCTTCCTCCTCACCCCACTCTGCTTGTCAGACTTCCGTTCAGTTTGAAATCATCTTGGCATCCAACGCTTGATCCAAAGCAGTGAAAAATGTATCGTCCATCAACACAACCCAGTTCTCATTTCTTCGAGACGGAAATAATCGATAAGAAATAAAGGAAGTCATGATTCCCCTGGATTTATAAACATTTCCCCCTCAAAGTGATGGTGATGAGTTCAGATTTCATTAAATCAGTATCCATTTAATCATCGCTGTCATGCGCTGCTGCGATAGAGTTTATAAAATTGGGGTCACGCAAAGAAATAAGCACGAGGTTGAATCTACCATTGCACGTGGGGACTTCATGTCTTTATCAATATGCATTGTTTACCACATTTCTGGTGGCATCTGCTTTGTTAAAAAAAAAACTGTTGCTGTTGCGTTGAAATACTGTGTTTGAAAAACTGAGAGAAAGCAATCTGGCCTGCATTTTGCACGGCTTGCTTCGAGAAGGGCTACATCACAACCCCATCTGTTGACCTGGCAAACCCTTAAATCATGGGTTACCCGATTGCACCAACTGTTGGTTTGGAATAAAACTGCGAATGAAGTAAAGCAACCAATCAGGATTTTTGGGGTCATTTCATCCACTATGAGGATTTTAGGAATTAGCATTTTTGGCTGGTTTAGAATAAATGCACAAGGCCAAATTATATTTTACACTGAATCTTCGGAACATTAAACATGCTCTCCTGTTTACTTGCAGTGCCTGAGTTATATTCTTGGCCATAGCTAACAGTTGGCTCTGCCGTCAACCTGCACTCACCCGTGTGGGAAAGTATGGTCAAATAACTCAGATGACTGACAGTGAGTGTATGGAGAGGAGGCCATAGACACATATTGATGTGGACTGGCACATGCGCCATGGTGATGTCATTGCCACTTAGGGGCAAATGGCGGCTGTTGTTGTAGTTGTTGGAGAGACCATTATTCAGCATATATTTTGTATTATATGTGTTATCGTTCTAACTTTACCGTTACTAACGCACTGTATGGAAATATCCACCGATAGTTTGGACAGATTACTCGTAATTTATGTTAAAACCTTTCCTTCATTTTCAATGCACTTGTCCATTCCAGTGCCTGTTATTACATTAATGCGGTCACCTTTAGTTCACCATTCTGCTCCTCTGAGCTTTTCATTCCGTTGCCTAAGAATTGAGCCCAACAGGAGTCCCACTGTGTTGGAAAACTACGCAGAAAAGCGTGAAGGTGCATGTGATGGAAAATTATCGTGAGCAACCGCGATAGGAAAATGTCATCATTATCTGTAACCACTTAATCCTGTGCTGAGTCGTGGAGGGATTGAGCCTGTCCTGGCAGACGGAGGGCAAAAGGCTATACCCAGGATGAGGCGCCAATCCATCATTGGGCACCGAGGGCAATTTAGTCAGTAGGCCAATTCGCCTTGCAGCAGCGTGCCTTTAGATGGTGGAAGGCATTGGAGTACCCGCGAAAACCCAACACGGACACGGGGAGCACCTGCAAATTCCACACAAAAAGGCACCTTTGCCAGGAGTCAAACCCACGGACTTTTGGCTTTGAGGTGGTAGCGCGGCTCACGGCGCCACCGTGTCGTCCCACGAGGAAAATCTGGGCCAGAAGTCACCCGAGTTAGATGTATCGTGGGCACTCGAGAATAGTCAGTTCGTGCAGGACACACGCCGCTTAAACGGCTCGTCATAGATGGTGGGGAATCATGAGGGAGTGGCAGCCGAAGTAGTGAAGATATCCCTGAGAAGATATGCACGGTGGAGATTGAGCAATGTCTTCGTTTCGCCAATGGTGATTTTTTTTATAAGGCTTATGTTGTTGTTACTCTGCAATATGTATTTATTCGTTGCTCTGATTTGTGTTCCTTACCGCATGGCATTCCTCGTGTACACACACACATCCACTTGAGCAAAATTAAACGAAAGCAGTAGCTGCCCGGCAAGAGGAGAAACGAAATAACACATTGTTATGGTCACAGCGAAACAATATCTGGACTATGCTGCCAGACATCTTCACCCTGCAAAAGACGTCACTTGTTGATGCTAGAAAATGTCTAGTGGCGCCAAACACTCATTTAACGAGTCAAGTAGAATCCACAGTCCTTCCGGAGGGAAGGAAAATCGAACAAAGTTTGCAGTGACACTTTTTTTGCCCATAAATGTTTAATCCCATCTCCCTGAAAATCTTTGATATAAAAAAAAATGTCTGGGTAACAATGGCACATTTTTTTATATTTTGTCAAATTAATGGCCTAATTTGTTGAACTAAGTAATAGTTTTTTGACACGACAATAACATGATTAGAGCAAACCTAGGCGCAAGGAATATCAGAATATGGACCAGTGGCACAGTGGCTGTGGTATGAACCTGGCAACTCGTGTTTGATTCCGAACAGCGGTTAACATCAGTCACGCGTGATAACTAAATCACTTCTGAGCATTTTCCCCTTCATCCCTTTGCGCTGACCGGCACGGTGAATTATAGCAAGAGGCTTATATAGAGCCGTGAATTGAAACAGTTCTGTAACACATCATTTTAAGCAATGTGTAATTATCAGTGACATGTGTTGGTAGCCAGAGGCACGTGTTTAAATTGGGTTCCTTCTTATTCTATGAAAGCAATGTCTCTCGACAGAACTCTTCTGAACCTGGTCACAGGCATTGTATCTCAGCACCCGCAGAGGTACAGTGTGACACTCTTTGAAAAAAAATTACTCCGACTCAAGCAGCACATGGTCATGTATCACCAAGGCAACAAGCAGATGGTTAAAGTGGAGCTTTATCCCCACCACCACGAATGTTCTTAAGACGAGGTCAGATATATTAACTTGGGTTACTCCTATGGAAATTAAACAAAATGCTTTCACAACAATAAGTTACATGACCCATGTTCGGGTGGCACGGTGGCATTGTGAACAGCGCTGCTGCGTCACAGCAAGACTTATCCTGGGTTCAATTCCTGTCTTGAGTCCCTTTCTATGTGGAGTTTGCTCGTTCTCCTCGTGTCCGCGTGGGTTTTCACCAGGTACTCCGGTTGACGCCAACAGTCCAGAGACATGCTGCGTTAGTTAATTGTCCTGACTAAATTGCCAGTGATGCCCTTAGATGTTGTAGCTTGCATACTCATCCCCACTGAAAAACTGTTAAAAAGAGTCACACAGATCAACACTTCCTTCCAGCTAAAATAAAATCTGACTGATTGACACGTATTGCCATCATCTTCCATTATCTATTTGCTACAGCACGAAGACCTTCACGAAACTTCCTCCCTCCTTGTCTCACAATGTCACAGAATTCCATCTAGCTCCTGCACATGAGCAGATTTATCATTCATTCATTAATCCTGTACAGGGTCGCGGGGGGGGGGGGGCGGCGGAGGGGGGAGGCGGGGGCTATCCTGGCCGACAGAGGGCGCAAGACGGGGAAAATTTCCAGGATGTGACATCAGTACATTGCAAAGCACACTTTTTGGGACAATTTACTCAGCAGGCCAATTAGCCTAGGCAGCAGATTTAATTGTTCAATTTCAACAGTGTGCGAACCTGTTTGGCGTGTGCCGTCCTTTGGCTGTCACTCCAATAGTAGTCTCGACCAGTGAGCATCGTGCCCTCTAATTGACTCACCCTACTGTAGTTAATCATTGCGCCACCCAAGTCAAAGCCTCGAGTGAGCTATGCTACATACAACTATACATATTGATGACACTCTTTAACAGCGTTAGACCGAGAATAACGATACTTATGGGTGCGTGTGCTCGTACAGTCCGTGCAGCACCAGTGATTTACGATGCATCTTGCTCCTACCCTTTCCAAGACCAATCCGCGTTTACCATTTATTTCCTTGTCGATATAACATTTTTCTTTTGAAGGAAATTTGCGCAGATATTCACATTCACTGCTGCCACCGCGACCCTCACCAGGACAAGCGGTGTAGAAAATGGATGGATGGATTCACATGTATTCCACTCTGCATTCTCGAGTTAACAAATGCAGAACTCACCACATCATGCGGGTGTGGAAGTACTTTTATGTGTCTTGAAGACTCGCTTGCAAGAAACAACAACTTATGCTCACTATTTGATGCAAACATGTGCTTAGACACACTTTGTATATATTTAATAGCACTCGATTACACAGGCTGCTGTGCGTATTAATATTTAAAATCGTTCAAGGAAGAAGAAATGTTAGGTGTATTTGTGGCCCCATTTGTGCGCAATTTCGTGGGGATGCGGCTGTAGCATTTGGCAATTTAGTCGGGACACCGCTGCAGCGTTCGACAATATGGTGGGTGACAGAAAGTAGAATTGTAAAGGCTCATCTCATTTGTCATTAAACAGACCCCAGAGAGCATTAAATAAGGAGCTATATTGATGGGATGGCTCTTGGCCTCTGGAATTTGGACAGCAGCCCTGCTTTGAAGGGGTGCCTACCCTTTCCTTCTGGCAGAAAGATCAGGAATACGCGGGTGGCCCATATTATTCCCAGTCGGGGCCAAGTATGGATGAGCACACATCCCAAGCTGACATTTTTCTTGAACATCAGCCGGAGATCACTTGAAATGAGCTGTACCTGAGTAGTGATGTGTTTGTTATTTGTAATCTTGTTTTGTTATTTTATTTAGCGTTAAACTTTTTATTACTATTTTTTTCCTCATCACCAAGTTGTTTGGAGGGTGTTCAGGGTATTCATGCATAGTTTGGATTATTAGAATTCACTCACCTTGATTTAAAGAAATATACAGTCATGAAATATATAATTGATCATTTTTATATTGCTTTTTTACCTTTTTGTATGTCATTCCATGCTAAACAATTTAAAATGTAAGAAACTTTCAGGCATATTCGCAGATAAAAATCCAATGAAACAATATATTCCCATAATAATAATGGAGCGGCACAGTGGCATTGTAGTGAGTAGCGCTGCTGCCTTACAGCAAGAAATCCCGAGTTCGATTCCAGGCTCGGGTGCCTTTCTGTGCGGAGATTGCGTGTCCTCCGTGTCCACGTGGATTTTTGCCTGGTACTCCCGTTTACTCCCATCGTCCAAAGACACGCTGCTGCCTGTATTAATTGGCCTGCAGAGTAAATTGCTCTCCATTGCGATGCACTGGCCTCACATCCTGGGTATAGCGCCACCTTGCGCCCTGTGTCTGCTGGGATAGACGTCGGCCCCCTGCCGACGGTTACCGATATCGAACTGATCACATTTCACCATGCCGATCGGTGTGGATTTGGTGAATGAGATGGGGGTAGAACGCGGGATGTTCTACAGAACATCCTTGGTCATTAATGACCAGGAATTTACCCCATATAGCCTGGTTAAAAATGCGTTGTGCTTACCATTAGTCTACCACTCCACAGATGAGGAGCTCACGCATTTCATTCAAATTTATTTACAAAATCCATCTCATTTGAACTGTTATTGTTTGGCCTTAAAGTAGTATTTTTTAATAACCTGAATCTTTCACCTGTCAGTCAGAAATGCACTCAAATGAAGGGGTACATGTCCTTTTTGAAAACAAATCTACCTTTATTAGAAAACGCCCAAAAACACTGAATGCCGTAGCTGTCTTTATCGATTTATATTCAATTATACGGTGCATGTAAAAATAAAACCACATCCGTTGACATGTTTGAAAAGATTTAGTAAATACTACCTGCAAAATAGTCAATAGAATGTAATTGAATTAATGAATTATTTGGTCATCGTGAATCAACAAATGCATTCCACCTGATACATTCTCATAATGGCTGCCTCCAGCAATATTGTTGCACACACACGCTCCACAAAGACACAGCGGAGAGACATCTATTATGAAGATAAATGGGCCCTTGGATTGTGTCCGACATTCCAAATGAGACAATTCCAAAAGCCAAGGCGACAGCTAATCTACAGTCGATGCAACTTCCTTCGAGCATTGGATCATTATTTATATCCAGACATTTCTACCTGCACGTTGGTCCCTTAGACGCTGTAAAGAAAAATATGTTTGTCTTCTCCTATGATGTACTACTCTGCTACCATGCTGGGCTACTATGTATGCACCACGAATGTCTTGCGGGAGTTTCCTAATGCATCACTGTGTTTATTTCAAGGATTAGCGATTAAGCGACAGGACTCGGGAAGCGATACATTTTTACGCCGTGGATACAGAGGCTACCGAGATGACACACCTGGTGTAGATTAAACTAATTGTCGACTCTCCCTCCTAATTACATTTGTTAAAACGTGTTGCTCATCATTGTAAAATGTGGCACGACCTGTGTTATAAGTTGCGCTGGGCACAAATGTCTCTGCCGCACTCTGCGTTACTAAATTAACATATGTGGAAAAATAAACAAGGAGAGCTAAACGCAGACTTTGCACGGCTTTTCCATATATATTACATCCCAGTGCCCTCCTGCAGTGGGTTTTGTGTGCAGCTCACCAATCAGTTTTGCTTTTTTAGCCGGTCTGTGGCTGGCAGGCTACAATACGTTTAACAATGGTTTAAGGGGTGACACAAAATTGATATGTTTATAGCTTGCACTTTCTGCCTTGTTTACCTAATAGCAAACATCTGACAAAACGACTACGGATACTACCTTTATAGTCTGATACTGTGTCCCATCCCCTTGGCTAAAACACCTTTTTATAACCCGTCTCTTGTCGCTAGCCCCCCGTCACCGACCTGTCAATATTTACTGTCACTCAAATTGCTGTGTATTTGTGGCACGGTTTATTTGTGTCGCAAAATGCTGAAACAATTTATGGATGTAATGATGTGGCTTTCCACAATTTCCAATCAAACCTCTGATAAAGCACGACGTCTCCAACGAGGAGGCGAAACATCGCGAAGGAGAGTTGAGGAACACTCGACACGGCTTGCCCAAAAGTAGCGGCTGTGGAGAGCAAATCTCATCTCATCTCATTATCGGAAACCGCTTAATCATATATAGGGTCACGGTGAGCCGGAGCCTATCCCGGAAACACAGGGCGTAAGGCAGGAATACACCCGACGACGGGACGCCAGTCCATCGCCGGGCGGAGAGCAAATCCTCTTTAGTAATTCAAGCGTTCGTCTGCAATTCAGGTGTTGCGATTTTTGCGCCTCTAGTTTTCACTTGGCGCATTCACACGTGACCAATGCGCAATGTACGTATGTTTATCGAGCAGTGGAATTCGATTCAAATTTGTTTCGAGCGCCGTTTGCTGAAAAAGATCCTGCATATCAGCTGCAGAGGGTTCATAAATCATTCCATTCCAATTTTTCGCCAACTGTATTTCAAATGTACATTTTTCACTTTGACCTTGCTTGTATTACTTTTCTTCCTGAATCATCTGTGACCTCCTAGTTTTAATACGTTATTTCATATGTATGTCGTGCAGAATTTTGAGAGCACCTCATTTAATATTTAACCATAAGCCAGCAGTTTTATAGAAGCCAAACACTATAAAATTTGAAGCATAAGCAATATATTTCTTATATTAATGATGAGGTGGGATTGTACAAGAAGTTATTTCGTTAATATCCCGTCATCAATGTCTTATATTTGTCTACAGCTCTGGAACAACTACTTTCATCTGGCAGTGGCTTTTCTGACCCAGGAGTCTCTGCAACTTGAAAACTTCTCCCACGGAAAACGCCACAAGATTGTCAGCAAGTAGGTGCATCCCCAAAAAACAGTAGTTAATTATTCACAGAAGATGCGTAATTACATCCTGCAGGGCAAATCGCAACAACCATTCAGTGTTGCATAATGGAAATCATTTGCATGAAGAGGACAGGCTTGTAAAATATAACTAATGGCATGCAAATGGATTTGCATGAATGATGTACGATGTTATATTTACATTTAGAAAAAAAAAATAGACATTAAAACTAAATTAATCTAATATTTTTATTTATGCCTTACCAATTTAAAATCGTGGGTATTTTTTTGCTATTACATCTAATCAACGTGTCTTTCTAATACATGTTTTGCCACATCAAGATAATTAAATGTGTGCACGTCTTGTGTGCAACATCATTTTACCTTCACTTCTGCAATGCCATGTTGGCAAGTTTGCAGATCTTTCTCTTTACAGCACGAGAAACCACACACCATTTTATATTCCCCGTCGTGTGATTTGCTTTACTGCCCACAAACCTGTGTGTGCGTTTTTAGGTAGGCCCATGGTGGTCTCTTGAGTTCCCACTTCTCTGACCTTGACCGTGCCTGCCTGAGACACCCAGTTTAGTTAAACTCACGTAGCAGAGCCAGAGAACCTTTCACAAACACTCATATCTATTAAGGAGAAAAAAAAAACCTCGAAATGATTTAAGTTTTTTCGTGTCACTCGTGTACCTCACCATCCCCGAGGGACCACACACAAGCTGGAGGGCTGTCAGGCGGTGAGCCAGCACCAACGATTGCTCTGAAGTTCTCTTCGTATTATAGTGATGTCTGTCAATTAGTGAGCGTTCGTACGTGTGCAAGGAAATCGGAGCACCTGGCGTAAACCCACGCAGGAGAAAGAGGTAGCACTCCATCCCATGGAGATGATATTAGCCCACACCTTTATATGACATTTTCTTCTGGCAAGCCAGGGTATGACACCTCGATCTCTGCAGGACGGGAATCTCGCAATATTTGGTAATTTATGCGATCCACCGGCCCTCGTCTCCTGCGCTGGATTACGACACGCGCCACCACTGCCCGGCATTCAACTGTGCTTTTAGTTACTGCGCGTCACAACACTGCAAAGCGTTTTCATGTTAGATTACAACAGGTATGCTAAGACAACCACTCATCCCCGTGTGCACACATTTGCACGTGTGTATTTATATACATCTGTGACCAAATCACCTGGAATGCATCCAACCTCGGACACTAAGCTGTCTAGAGCCTGGTTGATGCTTGGATGAGTGAGTAGTGACCGCAATGTATAAGACAGGTGGAGTCGGCATCCTGGGTATTGGAGTGTGGTGCAGCATATTTCATAATTGTCATAAATCCCCCTTATATTCATCAGCTTACAATGACCAGTATTGTAAGGTTTAGATAAATACATACATGTTTCTTAATACATCAAAGAGTACCCAGTCCGCTTGCAAATTCTAGATGTAGGATTCCTGCAAATGAGCAAATTGGGGTCAATATATCTCTTACAGCCTGTGAGCGATGGGGCGGCCTTCACAGAGTAGTAAATAAAAAAAACACACAGGCTGTACATGTGTATATAAATACATTCACACATAACAAGTGTTTTAAATATATACCAGACACATAACAAAACGATCTGAGCTGATTTTCCAAACGTCTCTGCCTCTAAATTCTACAATTTTTTAAAAAATCATCACATTGACAAGCTTGGCATCATGATTAAACTGTGCATCTGGGGCCTTGAAAAATTTCTCCAATGCCACATATAAACTTGCTGACAGATCTTTCAACATCATCCATTATTGTCAAGAGTGTTTTGAATTAAACTCATCTGCAGACCACTAATGAAAATCTTCTGATTGATGCACAATTACTGGATGGCAACATATATTTTGCGAGAAAACGATTCTGGATTGAAAGGAATAACGCAATAATTTTGACTATAAATGCAACTTATCAGCGTCATATATTTTACAAGAACCGTATTAAATTCAGCAAAGTTTTTTTACTTCAATAGTAAAAGTTAAAAAGCGACAGCAATACAAAGCCGTTTGTCCTCGTGGCTGACAAAGGGGACTAATTAAATGTCATCCGTTGATGTGAGAGCCTCACATGCGTAATACAGCACTTTCTTTTTATTTTGCAGGTATGGAGATATGAGACGGCAAATCGGATTTGAAATTCGTGACAAGTGGTACAACCTGGGTAAGTTCATAATTGGTTTTATGACTTGTGTCGCAAAAACATGTGCCGTAAACCCTTTTCCACCTTACACGGCCAACTGATAAAACAATCCCACGTGCATCAAGCCTGGTGAACTGCGTAGAAAGATGCGTATTGTTAGAGCAGAAAATAACCAGTGAGCTTGCAAGCTCTCAATGCAGAATTCCTGCAAGACCACAAATGCTCGAATTGACCAACACAACAACGTAAAAAAAAATAACAAGGTAAATAAACAAACCCAGAGGACCAATTTGTGCAAATATAAAACCCTAACTATTATCATAAAGTAAACAGTAACACGCAACATTGCGTGCCACAAAAACGACAAATAATGAAATGCATAGCTGCTTCGGCAGCACAACCGCTGTCTTGTTGGGTAGTCATCTCTCAAGCTGAAAGTGCTATGGGTAATCGCCAGATACGGTAAAACATGTTGTAATCTTATATAATCTTATAAGCTGAAAGTGGTTCACGACATTTCATTCGCTGCAGACCACATCCAGCATTCACTAGGCTGTTCACAGAAGCTCAGATCGAGAACGAAGGCACTTGCTGACGTGAGTCATCAAGTGGATGTGTCAGGGCATTGTTGGCACCACAGTCATGCGTGTGATCTAATAACCCGTTGTTTCGTAGTTGATTAGTTGTGACTGGCAGTTTAAGGTTGGCGCAGTGGTCCCAACCAGTCGATCTCAGTCAACGCAATCGTATTTTTGTTATTTTTTTTCAGCAAATAAG
>JAZEWT010000006.1:26859378-26891650 GCA_036362905.1 Mordacia mordax | reverse complement strand
ATCCCTGGTAGGTTTAGGATAAAATAATAAGGTGAATCCATTAACATTTAGCGATTATGGAAATATGCTCTCCCTTATGTTACGGTGTATTGTGTTGGTAATGATGCTGGATTTTTGGCCGTGAAGTCCTACGTGCTAAATTTTGTAGGCACACTTTGCATTCCTGTTGTATTGCTTTCCGTGTTACGTTGGATGACAAAAGGATTGGGCAATGCATGCAGAGACGGCTGCACAGATAGACAGATGGCCTGATGAGGCAATGAATGCTGATGAGATGAGCATTTTTAACTTTGAGATGGCTGTTACCTGGTTGCTCTTTATTGATGCATCCAGGGAATAGTTTTAGTTAAAAGACGGTAATTCTATTTAACGTCCACGCTCGGTGCAATTGGTTTATAATTTTCCACATATACGTTTGCGATAGCATAAGTCATTGCATTATATACACATTCGATTTCTCCCACGCTCGCTTGTGCCGTGCTATCGGTGTTTAAGTGTGCGCTTTCTAAATAAAATCCAATTATTACGTTGCTCGGGTGATTGGGGGAGAAAACGAACACTTTGTGAGGAGAAAATTGCTTCGGCGTTGAATTTTCTTCACGATTTATGATGTGTAATTGTATTTATATCGAAGAAAATGGCGTATATAAGGTGTACGCTGATGCTTGTTTACACAGCAGTCTGGACTATGATTTTTCCGGTAAAAATACATAAGACATCATTCTAACACTTAAGAGGCCATAATGACAATGGTACGTAAGCGAAGTCATAATTATCATAACAATAACAAAACTGTTATCTGTACCAACTCACTGCTAGATGAAGGCATCCTAACGCATCACCAGGCTTACTTTATTTATTTGTACGGTCAACAAATTCCTCCAATATTTTGCTGACTTGTTAAGTAAGACCTTAAGTATGAAATGAGCCCAACGAACGCTTCTGCGATTATTTAGTGAAGATAATTTAGAACCAATATACAATTGACAATGGTGGGTTTTATACGGGCATCCAAAGCAAATCTAAGCGCAGACCGAAATAGTAAATCTATTTATTTATTAAAATTAATGCTCGATTTATGTAACAATGTATTTGATAACAATATCTTTTTTTAATGCGATGATGTATGCTGATTGATAGATAACATCGCAATAATCAAACAATGCAAATATTATTATTATGCACAGTTGGTTATAACCCTTGCTCCTTTAACCTTCCCCACTTCAGCTGTAATAATAATATTTGCATTTCTATGCAGCTGTGACGAGAACGACATGTCAACATCATCAGAATAGATGAATTTAGTAAACTCATGACTATAAATCAATGAAGGACGTAACAGAACATTTTTAAACCAATAAAGAAAGGAAGGTGGGTTCCTGAGCAAGCACAGGTCAACAGCGAGCCATCATCAAAGCGCACAACAGTGAGCATCATCAACAATCCGAGCCAGAGGACTTCAAGGCATTATGGAACAAGTGAGTCTTCATGACGGGAATTAAAGATACCCAGGGACTCAACTGATCGAATTTCCAATGAAAGGGCGTTTCAGAGTCTGAGAGTAGTGCGAGACAAGGCTCTGTTACCCATCGAACGGAGGTGCAATCTGGGCACATGCAGCAAGCCTGTATTGGAGGATCGAAGTGGTTGTGTTGAGGAGGGTGTCTGAAGTAGCTTACAGACTTCAGCTCATCTCATTTTCAGAAACCGCTTAGCCCTGTACAGGGTCGCGGTGAGCCGGAGCCTATCCCGGCAGACACACGGCGCAAGGTAGGGATATACCCACGATGGGTCGCCAGGGCAATTTAGTCTGCAAGCCAATTAACCTATGCAGCAGCATATTTTTGGGACTATGGGAGAAAACCGGAGTTCCCTGTGAAAACCCACACGGACACGGGGAGAGAACATGCAAACTCCACACAGAAAGGCACCCGAGCCGAGGCTCGAACCTGGGACCTTCTTGCTGTGGGGTGACAGCGCTACCCAATTGGCCACCGTGCCGCCCAGGTTACAGATGTATAGCCTGTATTTAACCGGTAACCAGTGGAGAGACATCAGTACTGGGAATATGTGATCGTGGATAGGTGTGCGAGTGAGGACTCCAGCAGCCGCATTCTGCGCACATTGGAGACGATTGATAAGGTAGGCAGCTATCCTCTTTAACCCCAGTCGGGATAGAATGAAAAGCCACAACAATATCTGCAGCTTCCAGATTCCAAACCCCCAATCGGAGAGAGCAATTTTGCTGCTTGAATGAAGCGTGAGGAACAGTGTGTGCAAAGTGTACCGGACTGACATTACCGCCACCTTTGCACTCATGCATACCAGGCCACAGCATTGTACCAAGAGAAAGGTCTGAAAAAAATACAGGTCCACATTCTGTCCTCTTAAATAATACACTTTGGCAACGTTAACAATAATTACATTTGCATTTCTAAAGCATTGTCGTTAAGCTGCAATGCTTGGCAAATTCAGTTGCATTTATTACAAGGCACCATATTTTCCTATCATTAGGACCACAGAGCGTTCGTTCAATAATAGAGACAAGGTCTTGGAATGGCTCGATTTTGCCCGATTATTGCCACTGACTGTAGGGCCTTTTTCCAAACCGTCTGTCTCTTTGGATCATATGTACATTGAATGCCCTATTGCACATATTTTTTGCCACACGATTTGGCATACATCTTGCATTTACATTTGCTATTAGAAACGGCTAGTTCATTATAAACGTCTAGCCTGCTCATTTTAGCATCGTTTGCAAGCATTCCCTTTTATTGTTAACACCACTGACAGTATAAAAAAAATATATAAACATCTCATCACTAAACACTTCTTAGGTAGCATGTGCAGACATCGTCGTTACATCAGAACAACTCATTTCAACTCATTGTCAGTCACCGCTTAGTCCTGTACAGGGTCGCAGTGAGCCGGAGCCTATCCCCGGCAGACACAGAACGCAAGGCAGGGATACACCCACGATGGGACGCCAGTCCATCACCGGGCACTGCGGGCAATTTAGTCTGCAAGCCAAATTAACCTATGCAGCAGCATGTTTTTTTGGATTCTGGGAGGCAACAGGATTGCCCGGCGAAAACCCACGCGGACACTTGGAGAGAACACGCAAACTCCACACGGAAAGGCACCCGAGCCGAGATTCTAAACAGGGAATCTTCTTGCCGTGAGGCGACAGCGCTACCCACTGGGCCACCGTGCCGCTCCATCAGAACCACTGACAAACTGAAATCTAGTTCTGCAACGTCGGGAGTGCAGCTGACAGGGGGGATGCGAGGATAAGGGAGGGGGAGGGGAGGGAGTGTTTGCTATTGTCACCCTCTACTGGGAATGATGCCCTGTTTCAAGGTTAATACTGTCCGTGATATGAAAGTGTTTCAATTGCATGGGTGGTCACGGGTTATGCCCATGACTGGTGCTGAGGTAGGGTGAGTGTTGTCGTTGCTCTTGCAAATGCCTCGTGATGCTGCTGTGATTGTCGACTTGAATCGGTAAAATTCACAAGCGATAGGACATGGTCTATGTGCTCATAATAAGCCTAGGAAGCCTATTTATTTATGACAAGGAGTGCCGGCGATACAAAATCACTGCATTACGCTACACAAAGCCTAAGCTACTTTTTTTTGTGAGCGTGCTACCCTAGTTGCAATGCACATGGTGAATAGTGCATCACATATTTATTAAATGTACTTGAACTATTTTAATATAAACCTGTTATTGTACTCACGATGCAAACATCGACTAATATTCGTTGTATGTAATTAGCTCAGGTGAGCCCTGCACCTGAAAGAAGCACTTATGGTGCACCTCAGTGAAATTAAAATTACTTTCAATTGCGATCTCTCATATTTTTCAACCACAAAAGTTCCTGTAGTTTCTATGAAGACAGGCTGCTGCATTCTAATCATCATCACCAATCCTAGAATTTGACCGAGAACCAGAGGAATGCTACGGAGCAGAACTTAATCATGCAGACGCCCAAAGTGAACGCCTCGTTTGAGTTCCTACATCACACCTCCTGACTGACATTCCTTAAAGACACCGGCGTGGTCATCATACACAACCAAACATCAACAAGACGAGGCACCCATCCCCTTCGCAAATGGACGACCAAGCAGCTGCTCTCTATCCACCGCTGGATGGAGGCCGTCGCACGCTGTCGATACCCATCATTGGTCTAGCTCCAGCACAGCCAGCTGCCACCTCGCTCCTCTCCATCACGTGATCTCATTGCTCCATTTTCACGACCATCGTCCGTCTAAGACACTGACCTTTGTCGTAACCACGTGCAAACAATTCCTTCTGAGTCTATAAAATACGTATGTGACTGTCTCTTATTAGCATTTCGGTTCGTACTTGAGGGTGGCATGGTGGTGCAGTGAGTAGCGCTGCTGCCTCACAGCAAGAAGGCCCCGGTTCGATTCCCAACTCGGGTGCCTTTCTGTGTGGAGTTTGAGTGTTCTCCCCGTGTCCGCGTGGGGTTTTACTGGGTACTCTGGTTTCTTCTCACCGTCCAAAGACACGCTGCTGTCTAGGTTATTTGTCCCGCTTGAGTAAATTGCCCCAAAATGTGTGCCCTACGATGTACTGGCGTCACATCCTGGTTGTGGCCCCGCATTGCGCCCTTTATCTGACGGGACAAGCCCCAGCCCTCCATGACTGTGCAGGATTAAACAGGTACAGATGCTGACTGACTTCCTCCTTGAAGTTCATTATGTTGTAATGGAAATTCAGCAATAAATTGTTCTAATCTTTTCATTGACCCACTTCAAAATGTGATTTAAATTAGGCTCCATAAGAACATTAAAGTTCAAAATTATCTACTTTCAAGTTACACTTCCAGAAGGTGGAATTATATGGTTCAGATTTCACGTTTGTCGAGTTTCTGTTCTTCGCCAGAATTTTCGTCATTGCATGCAAGCAACGGCTACAATATCAGATTAGTTTCTAAAACACATCATGGCTTCCCATTATCGCGGGAACAAAATTTACTTTGGGCTGAGAACTACAACCCAGAGGTTAATGGTCTGTGCAGTTTACTTTAAAGCATTGCACAACTAATCACATTTGTCTACAAAGCGCACGGTCTTATTCACAATTACCGGCAGTAATCGCAAAACATCTTGGCCAACACACGAGTGGGCGAGGTGCCATCATTGTGAGAAATAGCTGGACATTATCTTTGGTTGTGTTATCACGGCTGTGGAGCCCAGGCACCAACATACCATGCGGTCGGATGCAAACAGCACTGTTGATGATGTAAAAAAAACTCTCTGAGTTAATATTTTTATTTTATTGAGCAAGGTTAAAAGATTGTTGGAAAGAGAGACGATGGGAGATAATTCAAGAGTCCAGCAGCCCGGGGAAAGAATCAGGAAGAGACGGGGTTTTGTACCTGGAAATGCACAGCGCATTTATGTTGCGCTCTTACATGTGTCGCAACAATAATGTTTCTTTTGTTGTGTGTGTGGGGACATGAGTATGCGGCTGCATCTGAGTATTTGGTCTTCGTCTGTTCGACCTGAACTGAATCACACTTGAAAGCCTGCAACCCGTTATACCTGGGCTGTCACTGGGTAAATATTCTGAGAGCCTCCCACATGACATTTTAAAGCTTTTCCCATATTTTAATAATAGGCTTTCAAGACCCTTCTTTTATCCTTTCTTTATATTTTTTTTCCACGAGTTTAACTCGTTAAATTGAAAGAAAAAAAATGCATTACCAGTCTAAGATTGTAATAGATGCTCTTTCTTACATCCTCACTTTCCTTTTCGCATGCCTACTCAGTCGTTTGCTTTTCTTTTTCCAATTATTATATTTAAACACCCTTCCGTCACACAAATCAGTAAATGAGAAAAAAAACGAAAATAACCGTGACAGACTCATAGCAGGTGGCCAGTTAAAAAAAAACACTTTTAAACAACATGAAAAGTGTGTTCAAGCATGCAGCCTTTGTGCATTATGTAAAAAAACCCAGTATATAATAAAATGTATAGTGGCCCTTTATCTTTACTATCAAAATAAATATGTTTGAATATGAGCACACAACAGGCATCCGACGTAAGTCGCCTGCTGGATGAAATCTTTTTTCACACGGTGTGGGTCATGGAGATTGTTTGACCATACTTCCCCACTCTGGTCAGTGCAGGTTTTGTAAAAGCGAAAGCCCAGGAGCTGTTCAGATATTACTCGCTACTGATGTTAGTTATGAGCGAACATGAAACTCAGGTCACCAGGGTCATAATGTCGTTTACGAATCACTGCCCCACCACTCTGTTACTCCGGGGTATATCAATGGACACAGCGATACAGCAATACATACAAATCTATACACAGTGATGCACACAAATCTATACACAGGGATGTACACACATCTATACACAAATGGGATTCAGTGAATCGTTTAAACAGGAAAGAGAAAGGTTCATTTTTTTTATAACTTGTCAGTTTACCAACATTCACGGTAAGTTACAGCTGTAATTAAAACATAAACGTTATAACAATACAATCAACTGTTAAACAAAATATAAAAAAATGCATGTTGTTGTAACGTATATGATGTACTCATTTTACAAATGCATGCTACTAACAGACCAAGTGGATATTACAAATTAACAAATTAAAATATTACTGACCCTGTACATTATTTGCCTAGCACTACATCCTGGAAATTTTGAAATTGTGTCCTTTTTTTTGGAGCTGGTTTAAAATGTACATTTTGTTAGTGCGCATGTTTTTTTTTCCTTTCCCCGTTGCTACGAGCGGAACAGCTGGCCTGCGAGCTAATGGGTTTGTAATAACCTTAGCTCTGGAGTAATGCCAAAAGCCACTCGGCACTATTGGCTCCAAAACCCTGCAAGTCCCAGTCCACCTCTCTCCACTGGGCATTAGTCTTGCGATCGGAAGAGCGGTGGCACACCGGTTAGTGCACCGAACTCAAGACTCCAGAGACCGAGGTTTGATTCCTGTTAACAGCTGACTCGATTGAGCTGCAACTCTCTGTCGTTTGATTTTCCACGTGCCATTACGTGGTTTCTGTCATCTCACACCCTGGGCAACCCTTGCAAATGAGATCGTCCATCTCAAGGGATTATCCGGGCCATATATCTTATACGTGAAAATTATTGGGGCGTTTCATCAGTCCTGCCCTCCGCCCCTGCATCGTCTCTCAGTGACCAGAGTGGTGATAGTATGATAAATTAAAAAAAATAACCACTTTACTTACACGACATGGGGGTATCTTTCATTCATTTATGGATTGAGTATGGCTGCATTTTTCACTTAGCCTGGCTTGTGATCTCTTCGTAGATTCCATCAAATGTGTGCTAAAATATGTCTTAAAGAATTGACTAGTGTAATACAAATCCATTGACATTATGATGATAAGCAACATATCAATGTGACTGAAGAGGAAATTAATTAACTTAAGCATATTACCAGCTTTGAAATGTTTCAGACGCATGGCCACTGCAGAATAGCGTGGTAGAAAAGCTCACACGTGTGCAAAGAAGAATGGAGAGATGCTTCGTTTTGATTCCATTGAAGAACAAGAATGGAACATTGGCGTTATAGAAGCGAGCGCTCCCCCTCTCTCCTTTGCCACGTCTCGCCTCCCACGATGGAGGCATCTGAGACTCGCTCACAGCACGCCTGAGGATGCCTCCAGCGTGCGAGGTGAAACGTCGCGAAGGAGACGGGAGGAGCGCTCGACACGGCGATCCCAAAAGACCCAGCTTTTGGAAGCAATCATCATCATTTGGACTGTATGGAGAATTTATGTGGGCTTGGGCTGGACACGTAAGTGGCATAGATGCTTGCCAGTGGATGAAACAAACTGTTGAGTGACCTATGTAGCGAATAGAAAAGGTTTTTTTTTTACCATTTCTGGCAATTATACAGGTGTTAAGATCTTAAAACACCAAAATAGACACCTTTCACAAAGTGTCTAGTTTGCAAAAGCCACACATACTTGTGGCGAAATATGCAAATAGGAAGCTTTGATAACATATGCATTGTCCTTCAAACTGCTTGGCCTGCACTAGACATGGCTTTCTTTTGAGCCTGATTGTCAGTGTTTGCCAGATGTTGCCAAAAGGCAGTCAGCTCAGGACAATGCAGATATCGATGCTTAGTATCTCAGGTCGAGCTGTTAAAGCTGTGGGTGACAGTTAAAGGACCCAAATGAGCCGAGAAGGACGTCCACAATGGAGATGGAGTCAAGCGATTGGCTCATGAGCCTGTGCTAGGTGCACTGTTGTATTGTGGGACCATGAATAATACCCCTGACTTTGCGAGGCCTTAATGCAGTATACGATTACCTTTTTGAAGTACATCTCAAATAAGCGGTATATATTTCTGTTTGGAGGCCAGCTCTTTATGGCAATATATAATAATGCATAGTTAACCATAATAATTAAAAACATCGTCAATCCACTGTGGGATGAAGACCCCCGAAGTCGTTGGAATTTCTTTTTATCTCGCGAAGTAATAAATCACCTGGCACCTGGACACGTGCAAATTTCATCGCTCTTTCGTGTGGTGTAACAAACAGCACCGTTTTCACAAGATGCCACTCATTATCCAAATCATCATCATCATCATCATCATCTTCATCTCCTCAGCAGATGATCTCCTCAGACGAGTACGGTTCATTGTCTGCCCCTTTGTCACTCTTCTGGACCATGGGCGCTCGGGAGTCGAAACAACGATAACATCCGCGCTTCACAGAGAGAAAGTCCTGCCCGAGGCGGTTCTTTCCGCGGGCTCCTTTCCGGCTGGTGTTTGTGTATTCTCTCCCCGAGAACCGTGTGGAAACCCACTCGGGGTTCTCCAGTTTCCTCCCGCAACGCTGCGATTTCCTCTCGCCTACATATCTGTGTCTCATCCATGACCAGGCGTGATACTTGCGCGAGCTACACATTTTATTATTATTGTTTATTTTCATTAATCGTGTTCGGCCCAAGTCTACTTAGTTTTCTTAATAGCTTGATGGACATAGTTTACCGGCAAATATTCTGTTCCGTGTGTTCCTCGATCTGTCCAATAATATTGTTCCATGGAGTCACCATTCCACGCTTCTTTGAGAGCTTTTTTGTCGTTTTTTTTGTTATTTTTCATTGCGTGCAAAGAAATCGCATTCTATGTTTCAATGACAGGATCACATTACATTAACCGTACACGCTTCAGTATACACGCAGGCTGCTCTTACCATATGGTACGTTTTCAGTTTTTGTCAAGTTGGGTTATGCTTATGCTTTCGTAACGCTTCAGCGTTTGTTAGTGACAGACATGTGGCCGTTTTTGGTAATTAGTCTGAGACATTGCAGTCTGTTTTTGAACGGCAGAGAGTCTCATCTCATCTCATTATCTGAAACCGCTTAGTCCTATACAGGGTCACGGTGAGCCGGAGCCTATCCCGGCAGACACAGGGCGCAAGGCAAGGATATACCGACGATGGTACGCCAGTCCATCGCCGGGCACTGCGGGGCAATTTAGCCTGCGAGCCAATTAACCTATGCAGCAGCATGCTCTTGGACTGTGGGAGGAAACCGGAGTGCCCGGCGAAAACCCACGTGGACACGGGGAGAGCATACAAACTCCACACAGAAAGGCACCCGAGCCGAGAGATTCGAACCCGGGACCTTCTTGCTGTGAGGCGACAGCGCTAACCACTGAGCATCATACTTTGTTCAGTTCGTGTGTTCTCTCCTCCCTGTTCGGCGTGAGTTTCCTACAGGTTCTCTGCTTTCCTCCCACAATTAAAAACAAACACTCATGAATGAATTGGCTGACAACATCGTAATTGATAGGACGCAGTGTCTGGCGAATGTTTGCGCTTGCTGACCACGTATCTGCCTTAACCCCTCTCCTACCTCTCTGCAGTTTCCACCCCGAACCCTCTGAGTCATACTCTCTTCCAATTAATTCCTTCCAATTTGAACTAATATGCGCCATGCGTTATGAATTTTCTCTATTAATATAAGTATTATTCTCATTGATATATTTGTTGCGGGCTACATTTTTAACTTTTCCACGGATTTTTTTGTTTACATGTAGAACCACTCACTGTATCTCAAAACAGCATTCCTTAAAGTACTTTAACATATAATAATAATAATAATTGCACTTCTAGAGCGCTTTTCACCCGAGGGTCACAACGTTCTGCACAGAGCTGCGGAGAGAACGTCACGTCAGCAACAATAACGACATAAGAACAGCAAATCAGCAGCAAGAACTTTTTTTTTTTACAAAAATGACCGTTGATCTACTGACAATGATAATGACGCTCATGGTGAAGGAGTTGTCGTTCAGTATTCGTCTCGAGGCTCGAGTCTTCAACCCAAAGTGAGAGCCACATCAGAACATGACACTTTAGAGCACGCCGCTACGCATCCCATGCGATCAACTGTGGCATCGAGCGTTGGCAGGCGAAGCTAAGCACAGGATCCCGCGTTAGTTTTCTCCGGAGTTGGATTCGTGAAAGCATCGTTAACCTTGCATCGCTTAATTATGCAAATGTCACTCACCTTACATTAATATTTATTAAAAAAAAATCACTGCTGGAAATCCCTGGCAAAGATGCAACGTGAAGCCAGCAGTGCATACAAATGGCTGTGAAAACCGGTGCCTTGTGCAAATCATTGTTAGAAACGCTAAATAAAATTGGATAAAATGAAATATTTTAAATGATCTGCTTTTACCGCACTCAAAAGTAGAAAATAATTATTTTGAAAACAAAATTAATCTGTCTCGGGATACAGACGAACAGCGGGCGGCTAACAACTGACAATATGTGACTTACGATTGACTGATAATTATGGTGAGATTTATATTTTAGTTATTTTAGTAATAAATACGTGTTTTTCTAATGTTTTGCAATAGGAACAACTATCAGGTATCACTTAATATCATCATGGTTTAAAGGTTTTCATTAAAGGAAAATATTATTGTAGTCCTATACGGTCAGTGTTTGGCCACCTGCTTTTAGTATGTATCCCTAGATAGATTGAGTTTTACACTTTTAAATGTGGTAAAAGCGGGTTATTTAAATTTTCATTTTTTCATTTTATTTTCTACTTTTTTTAGTCTTAGCCACGTAAAAATGTCAAGTCAGCTCAGTGCGTGTCTGACATTGGGAAAATATCACCGCCATCAGACTGAAAAAAGAATAGTAATTTAAAAGGATCGTTTCTATGGCGGGCCCGGGATCGCCTTGTCACCGGTCTTTCATTGTTAACTCCAAGGTCTCATCTCATTATCAGAATCCGCTTAGCCCTGCGCAGGGTCGCGGCAAGCCAGAGCCTATCCCGGCAGACACAAGGGGCAAGGCAGGGATATACCCACGATGGGACGCCAGTCCATCACCGAGCACTGCGGGGAATTTAGTCTGCAAGCCAATTAACCTATGCAGCAGCATGTTTTTTGGACTGTGGGAGGAAACCGGAGTGCCTGGCAAAACCCACGAAGACACGGGGAGAGAACATGCAAACTCCACACAGAAAGGCACCCGAGCCGAGATTCGAACCCGGGGCCTTCTTGCTGTGAGGCGACAGCGCTACCCACTGGGCCACCATGCCGTCCCTAACTCCAAGGTCTTAACCTTAATGCTAATGACAATGGAATCGCTAATAACCCTTGTAAGTTGTGGATTAAATGGGCTGCGTTAATAATCGAATATTGCATTCACATGCTGCCACGTACACTTGCCATCATGCAATTACCGAGCTCGCTCTTTGTTATTTTGCCTTCACACCCACACACGGTCAGATGGCAATTCAGCGCACCCATGCCCAGACAGGAACCGTGCTGTCTCATGACTACATTAAGCAGAGTTTGAGTCCAGAGGTAACGACCCAATCGTGTAAACACGAGGCCGTGTGCGGACATCACTGCACTCGATATATTTGTTTACGGGCGACTTGTCATGAGTGCGTCGGGTGTCGTTTAGCATAGTCACATTTATTTGCACTGTGACTTATGCGGCTGCGTTTTACCTCGCTTGCTTGGTTGTAGGCAGTTTTCTTTTAAATCGTGCAAATGCTTCATCATCATTATCTCATCTCATTGTCAAAAACCGCTTCGTCCTGTACAGGGTCGCGGTGAGCCGGAGCCTATCCCGGCAGACACAGGGTGCAAGGCAGGGATATACTCACGATGGGACGCCAGTCCATCACGGGCACTGCGGCCAATTTAGTCTGCAAGCCAATTAACCTATGCAGCAGCATGTTTTTTGGACTGTGGGAAGAAACCGGAGTGCCTGCAGAAAACCCACGTGGACACGGGGGAGAACATGCAAACTCCACACGGAAAGGCACCCGTGCCGAGATTCGAACCCGGGACTTTCTTGCTGTGAAGCGACAGCGCTACCAACTGGGCCACTGTGCCGCCCATTATCATTATCATTCGTTCATTATCAATACCCACGTAATCCTTGTACAGGATCGCGGGGGGCAGAGCCTATCCCGGCAGACACAGAGCACCAGGTGGGTCTATACTTTGGGGCATGGAATCAGCAGGTCAATTAACCTAGGCAGCAGCGTGTATTTAGACGGTGAGAAGGAATCGAGTACCACGTGAAAATCCACACGGATACGGGGAGAACACGCAAACGCCACAGAGCAAGGAACCCGAGCCGGGAATCGAACTTGGGTCCTTCTTGCTGTGAGGCAGCAGTGCTACTCAATATGCCATCGCGCTGCCCCACATAAATATTTCTACTTCGAATTGTAGTTCATTAAAGTGCCACATACATTGAGGTTAGATATCCGCCCTTACTTTTTAATGCAGTTCTTGTGCTTAAACGAGAGAGAGAGAGAGAGACTGTTTACAGTCCTGCTGGGAGTAAAACTACCCACGGGATAATTGTTGCCGACCACCGTGTGGTACTCATTTTTAACAACCGTGGCGAGACAGGGGCTGACCTGACCACAGTGTGGGTTTAAACTCTCAGGCTTCCAATTGCGAGCCACACACAATATGTGCACTGCACCCCACAGCGTCCGATTAAAATATTATCGCGGCGTGAATGACTTTAATTGCAATAATGAAGCAAAGCTGTTGATATGTGCTTCATATGCATTAAGTGTCGCAACTACTTACATGTCAGAGAAATTTAATGACAACGATCACTGCTGCAAATTCGTACCAGTAGCAGCGAGGAGTATGCTTTGCTACACCACACGCCATTTTGGCAAAAGTAGTAATTTAAGTTCCGTATGATTTACGTCAGCTGCACCCTGCATTACAATCTTCACAGCACCGCACTTGCTTGCCCATGGGCTGTTTGTGCCAAGGCACAGTCGTTCAATCGTTCCGTTGATTGCCATCAGTATGAATCAGTCGCAAAATAATAACACCCGTACCTTTTTTTGGTAAAACATTCAGGGGCCGAAACATTGGTACCATCATTGGGTTGGGTGGCTCCACGATCTCATGCAGAGAGGGCAGCGTAATATCGGCAGTGTTTCACTTCAGCTCGGGTTTGCACGCTGGCAACACCAACAGGTGAAAAATGAATGGCGATTGCACGGCGAGAGATTTCGCACCGGGTGAAATCTGTGAGATTGGCAATCTCGGGACATTAATTTACGGGACCTTGCCAAAGGGTCTTCAATCACACTCATGTTGAGAGAGAAAATTGGCCAGCAATGGGCACAGTAGGTGGATCCCCTCCTGCAGAACGAGCAACATTTTGACAGGGTCAAAACAAAATGGACAGTACCCTCGATCACACCTGTCTGACAACACTTAGCTTGGCAGTGGCTTTAATGCACGTTTGGCTCAATGCTTGAGTCCACAACAATTCGCAATTGTGCAAAAAAATCCTGCGTTATAAACTCTGATTGTATAATGGAAAGATTCGTGGAGATGTTGTCTTTAAATGTGCACCTTTAAGCTATCTGTTCCACAACAACAGTGATTTCTAAATATATAGATATTTAATGACAAGTGCAAATGTCGTGCACGCAGTGTAAATACTTTTGCGTAGAATTGGCGCCACTGGCACGACCGCAGCAAAACGTACACTGTCTGCAGTTTCCATGTGCCCTACAGGCCACGCTCATTTATTATCGACAAGGGCCAGAGTGAGATAATTCTAAGACTTATATGCTTGCTCTGACGGGCCAACAATAACATCGGCCTTCGAAGACATTTCAAACGTTTTTGTTCCTTTTATACTTTGCAGGCCAGCACAAGATTCGCTTCATCCCTGGGATGATCGGCCCCATTCTGGAGATGACATTGGTCCCCGAGATGGAGCTACGCAAGGCCACCATCCCCATCTTCTTTGACATGATGCAGTGTGAATACCATTACACCCGGGAATTCAAGAAGGTAAGTTATTATTCTTCCACGTGTGCGACTCCCACACAGCTGGCCATCGCCACAGCTGGCCATCCGTCCTGGTCTGGAAGCGTCGTCACTCTTGTTGAGTGACTCGCGCTGCTAAAACCTTTGCTTTGTTGAGCCTGAATAAGAGAGATGCTGCGTGGGAGTCTGCCGTTGGATGAGCAGACGTAAAATTGCTCTGGACAGGCTCACGGGCACTATTTAGGTGGACGATAAAAGGTGCTTCACTGCAATTTCTTGCTCACATCACTGCTGGTGCGGTGGAAGGGCCCTACTCGAACCAACATTCTCATCTGGGTGGCCATGACTCACCAGTGGGCTGCGAGCGCCACCCAGTGATTTGTGGAGACCACACCCAAGTGGGCCTTGAGGTGCAAAGTGTTGACAATCCCTTGCTTTACATAACATCTTTAGCATATTATTGTCTGTCACAATGGCTTACTAGCGTTCCACATTGTGACGGCAGATGTGATTGGATTGTCTGTGAAGTCATCACTGCACGATTCCTTTTCGCTTCGTCACTGTCAAATCGTTTTCACATGCGATCATTTTTCGTTGAGTCTTGCAAGGGGCTACGTCTGGACTGGGTTGTGAAATTAAACTGTGAAATTAACGGTTCCCACATCCTCCCCTCTTTGAGAATATGAGCGTAATTCCTACTCTCCTTGTCATTTAAACTTTTCGACATGAGTGACTTTGGGTGCACCCTGTGTCTGCCAGCATTGGCTCCAGCGCCCCGCGGCCCTGTACAGTATTAAGCGGGTGCTGATAATGGTAATGAAAAACTGGAATGAACCGTTATGTAGGTCCGTTTAACAGCTGTCTGGCGGATAGGAGTAAACACGTTACAACATCTCTGGGTACTGGAAGCTATTTAGTCAGGAAAATGTATCTAGGCAGCATATCTCTGGACTGTGGGAGAAAACCGGAGTACCTGGCAGAAACCCACGTGGACACTGGGAGAATGTGCGAACGCCATACAGAAAGGCCAGATATCGACCTTCTTGCTGTGAGGCAGCAGTGCTAATCACACCACCGTGCCGCCAAGGAAGTTCAATATTGGATTCAAATAAATTCGCGTGATGCACCCGCCTAATAAAATGTATTCGACAGCCCATCACAGATACATAAAAAAAACCCCTCGTGACAGATAAGGATTAGCATTCCTGTGCGCTGTTGGGTTCGGCCGGCCGTTGTTGTCCGACATTTCGTCCCGCGTACTGGGAGCCTTTTCAGACAGCGACATTTTGGATCTCGAGACGGAACTGCATTGAACAAAACACAGCGGGATCTCGAGACGGAACTGCATTGAACAACACACAGCGAGATCTCGAGACGGAACTGCATTGAACAACACACAGCGCTATCCGAACGCGTACAGCCGCAGTGCATACACGTTTTATAAATTAGGGCTGTGCATAACGTTTTGTTAATAAGAGATTTAATAAGGTCACGCAGACCTAATCCCAGATTTACTTTCACGTTGTGCTTAGTAACCCCCAGTCCCTGTGGTCATATTATTTCAGAACAATTTCATGTTAATTTCCAATAGCAATTAACATAATGTTCCACCTACATTATTCACACTGGTTGAACATTCTACAATATCCACAGTTCTGTCATATGCTTCAAGAAATTCCTAGAATTTGATATGCAGTATATATAAGTCCCAACTCGGCTTGTTATTTATTGCATTGTCTGGACGTGATGAATCTGTCATGTTACCAATACTACCCTGAAGCCCTACAGCACAAAAGTGTTTTCTTATGCCGTGGCATGTACAAATATAGAACTGCCTATACATCCAAGCTGGTTACTGTTGAAATTTGACGTAAAGGCAAAATCTTGATTGGAATATAATTACAAACGCAACTCCCATGTACTAGGTAGACATATCAGTGTTTGACATCTAAATCCAGGGAGACCTTTTTTTTTAATCCCAAAGGTCTTTGATGTAAAGCGGCTTGAGATTTTCAGATTCGCTATATGGGCTGTAATTATGATTATTGTAGTTTGGCCCACATACTTAAGTCCCACTTTACAAAGGCCCTTAACATTGCCACGAAATTACACGACTCAACTCTGGCTCAGCTCCCCTCGCTGCGATGCATTCACATGTGCAGTAATTATTTTTGTGCGTGAGAATCAGCGAGACTTCTTCACACTACTTCACTTCACTCTAGCACTTCACTTATGAGGAATGATTTTCCTTGAAGCTTGCCCTATGCCAGCTGCATGACATATCTAATTCTCTCATGTTACGCTGTGCATATATTTTGGACGCAGAGTATCTATGCAGCGGCTAAAGTCCGCACCTCAGAGAGAAAGTTCTGCCCAAGACGGTTTGATTCCTACCATGAGCGCCTTTCTGTGTGGCGTTTGAGCGATCTCACCCTGTTCTGTGTAGACTTTTACTCCAGGTTCTCCTGTTTCGTCCCACAACTAAAAAAATCACCGGTTAATTGGCCAGTAACATCACAATGTATAGAACGCAGTGTCTGGCAAATGTTGGCGCCGGTTGTCTACATGGCTGCCTTCCCCTTTCCCCACCTTTATACAGTTTCCTCACTCCTCTGAATAATTCTCCCTTCGATCGGATACCTTCAAAATTTCAACTAATGTGTGGGCATTATAAATTGTATTCCTAATAATATTATTAATTTCAATTAACGAGTTGATGATGTAGGTTTTCATGGCTCGATGAATGATAGTCGGTCTCGAGAACAGTTTTTTTTCGGCTTGCTGTGTCAAGCGGTCCTCCTTTCTCCGTCGTGACGTTTCCGCCGTGAGAGGGGATAGGATCACGACCTGGACCAGGGGCGCGCGACGCGGCCATCTCAGAGGAAGAGCTCTTAAGGGAGAGTCTCATACAAGAGTTTGCGTAGCGAGCAACAGTCCACATCGTCATCACTTCGCTGATTATACACACACACACACACACGTTTTTTAAATATTAATTAATTGGCTATCGTGTTGACTGATTGTTTGGCGTTCTGTGCCATGAACCTTACAACCCTGAGATTGACTCCTGGCCACGGTAAAAATCACTGATGGGTGTGAGGAAGTATATTCAAGCAATTTCCGTGGTGCACATGATTCATTATTAATATTCGTGGCTCGGCCACGTAATGATGCGACCAAATGTGTGCGTTAAGAACTCCCCACCATCCGACAAATGACTCATCACGTGTACAGTGATTACAATGCGACGTGGGATCGTTTCAGCTGACCTGTAAGTTGAATAGCAGTTCTCACAACCAAATTTAGCAATCAGATACGAGGATTTATTTTAAACTATGTCACAGGTCATCCAGAAAGACGAGATTGAGACGGTAAGAGTGACAATCAATGAAATACGTTAGATCATTACATGCCCTGACCTTTCAATGAATTATGAGTTGTAATATTGGCTGCAAAGACATACATGTTTAACGTACGATGTGGGTACGCTTCCATTCAGTAGTGGGTAAACAAATGCGCCATACATTATTACAATTAAATTTATTAATGCTGACAATTTAGGAAATTCTTATTTTCACATCTACAAAATAAAATGTAAAAAAAAATCCCCATTTCAACTGCTTGTTCAAACCAACTTGTTTTATAACTCATCGCTGCTAGAGCGGCAGTCTGTGGGCGGATCATTAGGCGCAGTCGCCTATTACGGGAAATATCCTATGGTGCTGCCTGTAATGAAAGACAACGTTGTGCTTTGTCATGGCTACATTAGTGCACCACTTGCAACGCACAAGCATGCACAATGGCTTTACTGAAAAGTCAGCAATTCTCAACACTGACAAAGCCATCACCGCTTTCGCTGTGGTTTATCAGCTGTCTTAGTCACTTTGCTGTCACGACAACGTCTAAAACTTTGGTATGAATGACAGTGGCAAATTTTGTTGATAAAAAAAATAGCTAAATAATTTTCATAGGGCCCTATTTCTTAAATAAAATCTTATTGTTATAAATTGTACCGTTTGCATTGTTGTTGCTTGCAAAAAAAGGTCTGATTAATTTCCCACTCGACTGAGTTCCGAGGTGGTGCTCATATCTGGATAACAGCCCTGGGCCAGTGGTGTAAATTCGTGTTGCTATGGCAGAGGTAACTCGGTTTGTGGACTTTTCCACAAAATGGTACAATTTTTATTGACTGGAAGACTGATGGAATGAGTTAATCACCAACCAGAACTTGAAATCGCAACCTTACACTTGCAAGCCCCTCGCCCTATTCTTGAGGACCAAGAAACTTGCTCGACTGTAACGTTTACTGTGTGAATATTCTCATCTCATCTCATTGTCAGAAACCGCTTAGTCCTGTACAGGGTCGCGGTGAGCCGGAGCCTATCCCGGCAGACACAGGGCGTAAGGCAGGGACATATCCACGATGGGACGCCAGTCCACCACCGGGCACTGCGGGCAATTTAGTCTGCAAGCCAATTAACCCATGCAGCAGCATGTTTTTAGACTGTGGGAGGAAACCGGAGTGCTCGGCGAAAACCCACGCGGACACGGGCAGAACATGCAAACTCCACACAGAAAGGCACCCGAGCCGAGATTCGAACCCGGGCCTTCTTGCTGTGAGGCGACAACGCTACCCACCGGGTCACCGTGCCACCGTGCCGCCCTGTGTGAATGTTGCAAAAATTCAAACTTCGAACAGTGAGGCTTTTGAAGCAAACCTCTGATACACTATCACACCTTGCAGGGTATAGTCATTGGTAGTCAACATAATATGTTTTAATATTGCAAATAACCCTCAACGTTATTCCATAACGACTGGAAACAGTTACTTAGTGCTTTTTAAGCTTTTTATTTTAAACAAGCACTGAGACTGTGGCGTCGCTAATGCGATGAAACGTTTGTACGTGTGCATTTGACAATTTCAAAAGTGTCTGACGCAATAATATAAGATGTAGGCATATCTCCGTCATGCTTTATTGGACGTACCTAGGGCTGTTTGTAGAACGTGTGGAATATTATTTGTAGAGTCGTCTACATCGTCCCTTGATCCATTACAGTTCTTCAGTAAATAAAATGTATCCCTGGAGCTTTAGCAAACAAATTGTGTGTGTGTGTGTGTAAAATATTCCAATAACACCAAGCGTACTTCCACCCGAGACTCCATCAAGAGCAGCTTTTGTCTGAATGCCAATTCTATTTGCGCACAGTCTGCAGACACCTACCTGCACGTGCTTCCTTCCCTATCTGCTGCTCGCTGTACAGACTCAATTAACCCATCTACATGCATTAACACACCCAGGTCTTCCTATTGATCGTGCATTTTCATTCAGGAGACAGATTTACTGACGGGATGAGTAATCCCTTTATCTGTTTCATCTCTGCAGCAACCAATCTGCCTCTAATCCTGCGCCTTCATTAATGGCTCAGATGGAACTGGTAATGATGAGGCAAAGTGAAACGCCTGCAGAGTCGCTGGACAAGTTTTCAGTGTAAATGATACAGCAATTCAAACTTGAAACAGGCATCCTTTCCGGGCGGACTTCATGCAAAATTAAACTGGCATTTGTTATGCGCTAGGCTGGAGAACAGCAACACATTTTGATTCATATATGCAGACCCAACAAGCAAAGCCATTAAGCTCAGCTACATCACAACAAGGGCCCGTGTCAGCTGTAACAAGACACTAACAAGCATCACAACCACAGTAAACAGCCATAGATGCTCCTTATAAATAAACAACGCGCGCATTTGTGAGCCGTACCATAATAGATGCACGAGATCATCTTTATCCACCTTCAAAATTGTCGAGTCACTGAACCCTGTAAAGCTTAGCATTAATTAAGCTCTTCTCAACACGTGCGTATTTGGGTACAAATTCTCCAGTGCATCATGACCATGTTCGCTGAAAACACCTTATTTTGCAAGAACCTGACTGCATCGCTTTTCGTTCCATTAAATGCCTTTCATAGTTGAGGCACAATGAGATTTGAAACTTTCGCGTCGCCAATATTTTTTTTTCAATGCAACAGAACATTTTCATGAAGTTATGATGGTAAAAATATAAATAATGAAGTCGGCATTAGAATGACAAATGTGTCCAGGAACATGAAATAAATATTCTTGAGAAGGAAAACGCCTCAAAGGTGTTAACATACTTTCGTGTTTGTGCAGTGTAGCTCCAACGGGTTATTGGATTACAGCGCATGCTGTTCGACCTGATGTCCAACGTTTCACTGCCAGGAGCTTATTTCTGGCGCTGCACATAGCAGCTTTCTTTCTCCATCAACTCAGAACGGCGACCCGAGCTCTCAGTGTGACCTGAAAACACATCATCGAGATTACCACGCACACGTGCACTGCGCCACGCTCATACATCTGATTATCCATCACCGATCCCTGGGATCGATCCTCCTCTCCCTTTAATGTTTAACTTGGCTTAGGTTGAATCCTCACCGACAGAAGGCCTTTAATTGCTCGATCACATGCCATCGCTTTTCCCAATTCTCTTACCATCGCCACGTGACGCGCCGTGCGGGCAAATGGAAACCGCGGAGATTTCTGCTTCTGTCTGGCAAATGTGTCCCTCGCCATTTGTGTGGAAGAGCGTTAATTACGGCACGGATCGCTCATTGCTTGTTATCGGGCAAGTACTGTGATCCACTGGGGTCGTCGCACAGACTGATGACTTTCACAGACATGACAAGGTAGATAATCCAGGAACACAGCTTTTAATGTTAAAACGTCAGTAAGATGCGTTGACATTAATACATGATTAAAGCGATGCTACGTGTGACTGTGTAGCACATGGAGATAATTATTTTAGGTGGAGTGGTGGCGCAGTGGGTTCTGCGCTACACAGTGAACCGTGTTATTATGCAAAAAAAATGGATTTATGGAAACTATATTAGGCATGTGTGAATGAACAATGCAGCATACCTTATATTCCTTAAGGAATTTAGCACCTCCGTTTTCAAGGACAATTTTGCGTGAAAATTAATTTTAATTAAATGTAGCTGCAAAAAAAACGTGGCTAAAATTAATTATAATGTCACTTCTTGTATACCGAAGACTGAACTAACAATTAATTTGGAGCACATTTCAATAGAATATCATTTAAAATTGTTCTTTGCGTTTTTCATTAATATCGCCCCTAATAAAATTAGGTTATTGGTGCAGCATGCTGGTCAGCCGTCTGCATTCCTCCCGAATTAAAGGTTTGCCATTTAAAACCAAAACCCCACCGGTGAAGCTACATCATCGAAGCTGGCTGCATTTTAAAGGCAACCCGAAGCCTCCAATATCCACATGTAATAGAGGACTTGCTGTATTTTTACAAGAGGTCATGCTCCCGAAATATCACAGAGGCAATTTCAACCACTTGTTGTCAGGGTTTCTTTTTTTTGGACGTTAAACTAAACTTTGTTTTAATAAATAAAATGTCAATGCTTTATAGAGTCATCCAATGGGTTTAAGGGAAATGAGAAAATTGTTTTGTATTTGGCTGCATTTTCCAAGCAATCAGTGCCAATGAAAAACAATTTTATTACAATGTGATCCAAAAAAAGGGCACGACGGATGGCTCTATATTTTCTTATTAATTTACGTGATTAAAATATTTCATTTAATGAATATGAGCTGCCAAATTAAATTGTCATTCTCCAATACACTTTATGAAGGACGTTCTCAATCAGTGGACATTACTTGCAATAGCACATGGATCAGAAATATTGTCAGTCACAAAGAAAATGGTCTAAAAACCAAAAATATGTAAACTGGCACCCAGAAATCTACGTTCTGGATTTATACCAGACAGAGAAATGGATGGATCACAAAAGAATTGCAAATCAAAGACATCACATGAATTATGACTAAAGTTAAATGTGCTTGCGCAGGACATATCGCTCGAGATGATGATCTTGACTGGGGCTGGAGAATGATGGTAATGGCACTCAGGTGTGGGAATGGAACATTAACCATCATCATCATCACAATAATTGCGCTCGTGCAGAGCGCTTCTCACCCGGGGGGTCACAAAACGCTGCACAGAGCTGCGGAGAGGACGGCATGCTCAGCGACAACAACGACATATGAACGGCACACCAACAATAACGTGTAAGGTTTGATGCAAAGCTGAACTCTGGATGTAGGTTTACATTTATTAACATCTGTTCCCAAATCGATTATTACATCGTGAGACTAGCAGCAGGGGTGGCGAAGACAGCGATAATGATGACGATACTGATGGTGTTGCTAAAGAAACTGTAAAAATTACCATTCAGCTTATCGATATAATATTTCGATTGCGTTGTGTCACTGTGGAGAGTTGCTGATAGGGTGCTCTGTAAGGCGTAATGTGTTAATCGTTTAACGAAAAGTTCTGTTACTTATTAGTTCAAAATAATTACGAAAGATGAACTTTTGGTAAATTATTGATGCATTGACAATGTTTGTCAGTCTTCAAAAAGGGTTTTACGTTTTCTCTGCTGTTATAACGAACGTCGGCTGATTTTAAAAAATATAAAGAAATTCATTCGTGGCAGTGCATGGGCACACATTGAATATATATACTCTACTCATTAGTCTATAACACTGCGACCTTTATAGGAATAAATATATAAAATATTCAAGAAATATAATAAGAAATATATATATTTTTTCCCTTAAAGACATTGTTGTAGGATTGCGATGCATTTATTTATTTATCAAAAAATATGCCAGCTTGAAAAAAAGAAGTGTGAGCGGAAAATGTGTATAAAAATGCTGCTTATACATAATTTTACCTGACGTGTTAAAAATAGGGATGTAGTTCAAAAATATGGCCACACAGGTTAGAGCAGCACTCGTTTAATCTTAGCACTGGCTTTGCATGGTGGCTGGTTCATTGGGCTGGGCAAGTTGTGATCTCATCGTCTTCACACGTTGCCCCATTCCATCTCGACTAAGTGAAGTCGGCATCAAGGGATAATTGGTACAGGTGCAGCCTTGCAACTGCTTGCTCATCCCTCTGTTGATGGATGGGATTCCCCCACACTCGAGCGAGGTCTTAGAGAGGCTCTCCCGTCGGTGTTTGTTCTACCATTTCACACTGTTCAGATATCTTGTTAAAAGAGGTGGGAGTACCCACAGTTTATTCCACCGCTGATGTTCGAGTCCAGGGGTTCGCAACCTTTTGTATCTGGTCTTCACGGACCACCTAGAGGCGCTCCCTGCCCATTGATGGCCCACTAGTTGAGAATGGCTGTAGTAAAGTTTACGTTTGTACTTCAAGAAGATTTAAGTAACTTGCCCGAATTTTCAACTGCGAACGAACTGGCAACCACAGGACTACAAGTGCTGTGTGCCAGCCAATACATAACGTCGTTGCACCTTGACAGAACCTGTCAGGAATGTTGATAGGTACAGAGATCGATTACCATTATTGTTTAACCTAATAAGAGGCCGTTCAGATTGAAAGTATTTTTCAATGGAGACCTGACTTTTAGAAGGAGATTGCAGAACATAGCAAAACAATGTAATATTGAAAATGAAACAAACTAACATATCGTTTAAAGTATTGTATTAATGTCATGAAACAATTCTTGTCCGAAAGGGAGTTGGTGACAATCGTCTTATCTCATTATCAGAAACCGCTTAGTCCTGTACAGGTTCGCGGTGAGCCAGAGCCTATCTCGGCAGACACAGGGCATAAGGCAGGCATATACCCATGATGAGACGTCAGTCCATCACCGGGCACTGCGGGCAATTTAGTCTGCAAGCCAATTAACGTATGGAGAAGCATGTTTTTTTGGACTGTGGGAGGAAACCGGAGTGTCCGGCGAAAACCCACGCGGGCACGAGGAGAAAATATGCAAACTCGACACAGAAAGGCACCCGAGCCGAGATTCGAACTCGGGATCTTCTTACTGTGAGGCGGCGACAGCGCTACCCACGGGGTCACCACCGCGCCGCCCGTTGGTGACTGTTCTTCCACATATCGCTGCTCTTTGACGTTCTAACTGAGTCCACTGTTCACATGTTTATCTATTTGGAGAGACGCTTGATGAAAGTCAATTTCTCTCATCCACGATCATTATTTCCTTCAGTTCTTCCAGTTTTAAACATGAAGCAAGTAATGAGATGTTTAATATTAACAGAAATCAAATTGAAAGCCCCAATCTAACTGGATAGGAACAACTGACAAAACAATTTGCAATCATGCTTTCCAAGCAGTGAAAGTAGCTTACCATAAAGGCTACACTATTTTGAATAACACTGCATTTTATGAATCCCCTTTCATTGTATTTAATTTACCCTTTGCACATTTGCAAATGGTGCATAACATAATCCATCCAAATAATTACAATTTCAGTACTTTCCGTGTAAGACCTTTGCGCCGCGCTCACATGCAACTGTGATATTTCAATGCACGTGTCTGGAAACATCTAAATATTTTTATATTGTCTTGTTTTTTTTCTTTATCCACACGTGGCCCGCGTGCCACCAAAGCAATTATCGCGCTGTGTTCATTTTGCACCGTTTGACGCTAACGATACTTTTGGAAAATCTCGCTCTAATTAAAACCTCATTAGACTAAACTCTGATGAAGGTAACGTCTCCGTGACTGATAAGGTTCCTATTCCCATCAAGATAATAAAAACCTGAAATGGATATATATATACCAGAGTACACTATATAGTTATTTGCAGATGTATTAAATATTGGATATAGGTTATGGCTCTATGTGGGTGGCACGGTGGCCCAGTGGGTAGCGCTGTCGCCTCATATCAAGAAAGTCCGGGTTTGAATCTCGGCTCGGATGCCTTTCTGTGTAACGTTTGCATGTTCTCCCCGTGGGTTTTCCTCCCACAGTCGAAAAAACTTGCTGCTGCATAGGTTAATTGGCTTGCAGACTAAATTGCCCGCAGTGCCCGGTGATGGCCTAACGTCCCATCGTGAGTATATCCCTGCTTTGCACCCTGTGTCTGCCACCGCGACCCTGTACAGGACTAAATGGTTTCTGACAATGAGGTAAGGTGAGGCTCGATGCTTGGGATTACTCTCCAGCGTGATGATGCCTCCAACGTGAAAGGCAAACGTCTCGGAGGCATCATTTAAAAATAAAAAAGTCCCGTTTTAAGATACTTAAGATTATTTCGATATTGACTGAGATGACATGGGTTGAATGCAGCTCTCCAATTTCCTTTCTGGAAAACAGCATCCATGCCTTTATTTTCTGCAGACACGACAGGATTCAGTCATTTTCTTCCTTTGTAGTGCTAAAATGGAGCCAATTGTCTCATAATTGCCACGACATGAACTATTGTTAGTGTCCCTTGCCTTGCTGGTCTCTGTAATAACTTTCAATGTGGCCTCCCCTCAACAGGACAACACATTGTGGCTATTCTTTCCTGGAACATTTTGTCAGTTATGGTTCCCATGACAACCCGGTGATTTATTTGTCAAGGTGAACATTAATAACACAACAATAATTTCCAACCCTTTGTCAGTCTGTAGCTGAATGACGGACCGCGTGGCACCCACGTGGTGTCAGGTGTCGGTCAAAGCAGTTATTTGATCAGTGTAAGCTGAAGCGCCATTATTTTTTACTTGGTTAAATATGGTTTTCCTTGGATATCTTCGACATCTTGCTGTAAGGCAACAGCGCTACCCACTGGGCCACCGTGCCACCTCATTTGGAAACGTTGGTCAAAGTCCACGCTGTCGGGTCTTTCTCGTGTTTCCTCTCCTGGAAGGTCTCTCTGTGAGCCGTGGTGCGGGACAATATTTGCAAGACTGCCCCTTGCTCTGCAATTTGTTTCGCAAGCATTACACGCATGCGACCACAGACCACTAACCTCACCCCCCAACCCTCCCCCACCCCCCCCCAAAAAAAAGAGCCATTTATTAACTTGTAACTTTTAACAGCTCGACCAGAGCTATTCATGTATTGATGTCTCCTCTGCCCTTGAGCTGCTTGCCTTTTGGCAACTTTTTAGTAAAACTGGTGAGACAGCTACAAAAAAGTAATGTCTCTGGTGTGAGTCAATCGGTTTCAAGGATCATGCATAAATTCACGATTGCTCCGAATAGCTGCTCTCTCGGGACAGCCGCGTCGATCGCTCCCTCTCCCTCCATCGCGACGTTTCGCCTCCTCGCACGTTAGAGGCATCGTCAGGCGCTTTGTGCGTGTGTAGTGTGCGACTCCAATTTATATGTAGATACTATGTATGTGTTAAGTCTCTTCTATAGCGTGTCTTTGTTCCAGGAACAATGGACGAAGGTCGGTGTCCATTTGAAAGGGTTCCATTGTCTTGCTTACACACCGGAATTACATTAACCCAATCCTGTTCTGCCTCTGACTCACCTCCTAGTTTGCATCTCATGAAAACATGCCCAGTTCTTCAAACACTTGGTGATTCTCTTCTGATGTCCGCATTTCAGAGCTTTATATCTGTGCTTTGCTGACTTCAATAGCTGGCCTCCAGGTTTGGCTGAGCTTTAGTCTCATTTCTTGTTTGTGGTTCATAGTCTTTTCTGTCTTTCGAATCTCTATTGCTTCACGAATTAATCTTGGAAGATTAATAAAATCTTGGAATATTAATTAATCTTGGAAGATTAATATAAATTGGAGTCACACACGACACACGCACAAAGCGCCTGAGGATGCCTTTAACGTGAGAGGCGAAACGTCGCGAGGAGAGGAGAGGAGAGCCATCGACTCAGCTGTCCCGAGAGAGCAGCTTTTCGAAGCAACCATCATGTATCAAGCCGTGAAAACCTACATCATTACAATGCATAAATTAGCAGAGAATATTATTCACATGCTTTGCCACAGACCTCTGTGGGGGTTTTTTTGCAAATGTAAACCCTTGTGAACAGTGTCTATTTGACGTTTGAAGATCTCTCACCATGTATTAATAAGGGTAAAAACCTCGGTAGAAATAAAACCCTTTTATTTAAACAAAAACAATTATGAACCTACCATTATTCTAATGCTCTTCGTGAAACACATGTTAGAACTGTTTCCTTGTGGGAACTCAAGAGGTTCTGTGCTAATTGAAGACTTGACACTCCAGTTCGAAATTTTATTCTCAATGAAAGTAAAATACAGTCGTAGAAAATGACTCTTCTGCACAACACGTCATAAAACTGCCAGACTGGTTCCCATTGCACTCACTGCTGCCATTTGACTATAAATTCTCTTCATTATGCTCATCCACAATACCACGTGTGGGCTTTTTATGCTGCCATGTTAACCCCTTCGAGTCATTACTCAACATTCATTTCATGAAATAGCCAGTTTAAGTCATTCACGATCACATTTACGTGGTTGCAATGCATTTCAAACCCATAATTTTTGAACAGAACAGTGGATGCCCAATGCTTGGTTATTACAAAACTGAGGTTGACTGCCACCGGACGGTGCGACTTTAATTGTTACCAAGGTGAAATTTTGGCAGGATTCTTTTATAAGAATCCCATTAAATGAACAAAAAAAGTGTGCAATTTAAATTCATTTTTTCTTCATTGAAATTGGCATAAATTATTTATGGTAATAGGAACATCAGCTATGCACCTAACTCGATGTTTATGTGATAATGTGAAAGTTACATGTGCAACTGGAAGGTGTGCTTTAATCGCAATCATTTTCCACGGTGTACTTTCCTGTCGCCTTTTAAAATGTGGTGTGCGTGGCAGAGTGTGATTAAAGTCGCCAAAACCCCACAAATTCCCCAGCAGAGTGTTGTACCACCAGCGATAGGGTCAGCTGAGTATGGTGATGCATGCATCTGTACAATCAGGACGACTTGTGTGTAATCAAGCGTCTCGTTCGTGCAAGTAGAACTTGCCGGACTATATTGGGAATGTGCTGCACTCGGCAAGGTGATGGGAAAAATATAGAACCGCGTGTGCCCGCCATGATCGATCCACTGCTGGATGAAAAGTTCCCTGTGCCATCGCCATTCTAAGCAGTCCTATGATGGAACAATGCGCCTCACCTTGTGAAAGTGAGCTGATCGTATCGTTCCGGGCATGTTTGCTATCTCTCCTCACCAGTCTTAATGAATCGGCCAGCATCCCTTGCAATATGCAGTGCCTGCACCCACATAGGCTGTCGTTAACATTCAATTTTAAAATCTCTAATCGGTGTTTATTCATTGATCAGTGTGCGAGATGGTTTACGTCATTGCAAGATGGGATGGCAGTGACCTGTGCAGAAGTTCATCCAGCAGTGGATATGTCACAGCTGTTGATCATGTTTTCTTTATTTAAGCGAATTAAAACAAAGGTGATCCCTAATGTGTGATTGTGTTAACCTACCAAAGTAAGGATGTGAACATTGAATACATTGCCAATTCACACTTTTGCGTCAGAACAGACAACGGTCTTTATTTGTTTATCATGTAGCCAGAAGCAATGTGTTAATTGTCAGAAGTATAACACCAATCACAGCTCAACATAGTTTAAGCAAGTATATTGTGGGACAGGGGGCCACAGTATTACAGCAAGAAGCTCCCAGGTTTCATTCCGACCTCGGGTGCCTTTCTGTGTGGAGTTTGCGTGGTCTCTCCCCGTGGGGGTTTTGCCGGGTACTCCTGTCCCCCTCCCCACATTGCAGAGACATGTTGCCTGGGCTAATCGGCCTGACTAAATTTCTCCTGGTGCCTTGTAATGGAATGGTGCCCTATGTCTGCCAGGATAGGCTCCAGCCTCTCACAACTCTCTAGAGGATTAAGCAGCTATTGATAAGAAGTTAATGGAAATGAAGTGCAAACGTTAATGCATGCGTGGAGTGTGAAAGGGCAGATGAAATGAGTTATCTGACATGTGGCTGAATGGCATGGATTGAAGGTATGCAAGATCGAACACGTGTTTTAAAATGAATGTCAGTGCGCTGTTCAGGCATCATCGCTTACAATGTGCTGTGCTTATAATAGGTATCACCAGTCACCTGAGCTACCGGTGGCTGCTGAGGTCACGTAAATCCATTACATAGAACATACAGATGTGTTATTGCCAGAAAGAGGAAAACTTTTTCTCTTTATAGGTACAAGTGTTAAGGTCTTAAAGTACCACATAGACCCCCTTCACAAAGTGTAAAGTTTGGAAAGAAACACATTCTTGTGGTAAAAAACATGCAAACACATTTCTTTAATAATGTTTGCACTGTCCTGGAAATTGATTGGCCAAAACCTGAGACGGATTTCTTTAGGTCCTTGTCTCACCAGTGTTAGCCTGGTGTTTCCAAAATGCAATCAGCTCAGGACAACGCAAATATCAATGCATTAGTAGCGCGGGTCAAGCTGTTAAAACCTGGATTTCTGGACGTTTATTTGGAAGCAGAAGATAAAAAACAACCTTTAAATACACATCCAATTGAATTGACATATCTTAAGGACAACAACATTAAGAGATTAACCAATGCACTGTGAGATCTCTGGTACCTTTATTGATTTATGGCCCATTCATAATCCCTGCAGAATGAAGGCATCCCCATCCGTCTCTTTGGTCATAGGGGTTACTTGACCATATTTCGCCAAGTACCTGTCGGTCCAGATTTTTGTGTTTCAGCTGAATATTTGAACACAGGTTTCTAATGTAGTGCACTAATTGGTCTGCAACTGTACCGCACTGTACACGCTTAGAGTACTTTAACAGTCATTGTACATTTTCATACCTTTTTTAAGCATGCAAGCCAAATTTGAACATCTCCGTATAAAACCAAACCAATTACTATTGATGTATTGTCTTGAAAGTAAATTTGAGAGCAGGGATTTCCCATGGCATATACAAACATAAATTATTGTTAAAAGTTCCCAAAGGAGAAAATGGATTTACTACCAATCTAGTTGCACGTCCCAGAGTCGTGAGTAAAACGAGTATTAGCAAGGAAAATACTCCTTTAGAAATGCTCGATTGTCATATGTTTAGTATATGCTGCACTTAATATTATTCATGAGCTACTTGAGTGTTGTGCTCTGACAAGGTCTGGAGGATCTACCGAATGTGTCCTCAAGCCTCGTTTGATCTCTCCAGTGTTCTTAGGTTAATCGAGCGCTGACTGATAGCACCCCCCTGCGTGTAGAACTCCCTACCGTTAGCAATTAGGCTGTGACACGGTGTCGATATCGTTAACTCATTTAAAAACCTGCTTAAAAAAACATTTCGTCATCAGTTTTAGTTGTTCTTTCGCTCTCGCACTGATACTTGGTCTGTTATCATTTTTCTACTTTATATGCGCGGTACCTTGAAACTTTTTGACAGAGTTTGCTTGTAAGTGCAGCCATATATAAATGAATCTATTTTTATAGAGTACTAAACTGTTATGACATTCTAAGAAGCAATGTTTAGACCACACTTGTGGTCTCTTTTGCACCGCTGTACTAGATTGAAGATGCGCTGCATTGGAGCATTTTTTTTAGCGAGAGAAATTCGTAATGTGTGATTTGCATCGGGAGTTAAAGAGCGGTAGTCGATATTGTTAACGTCATAACCTTGCATTGTGTCACTCTCCGACTTCTCGGTCTGCTTACGCGGAGATGTCTCTGTCGTGACGTTTCACTCCACATGCTGCTGAAGGTGACAACACGAACAGCGAAGAGACACTCGCGATGCATAGCCGCACGCGGTGCACAGCTGTAGAGCACAGCCGTGAATATCTTGGATGTTTTATCAGCTGGCAGGGCCCATTGGCGTTAAGCCGCTGTTACGAGGATGACCAAAGCGCAGAACGGTCGACAGTGGCTGCAGTTACAGGATATTGTCCGTTGCGAATGTGCAAACCATCAAGCGCACGAACAAAACTGAGTTATTTACATGAAATCCATGGCAACATTTACAGCAATGAAAAATAAATAATGCTTAAACACAAACAAAAAAAACGGTGGAAGCTACTAAGTCGTCCTGTGCAATATCGTTATGAAATCTGGAGTTTTGCTGGAAGGTTATTTGATTACCTAAAACTTGTTATCAATGTATGCTAACTGCATTTTAAAAATATTTAAGCGTTGTCGGTTTCTTTGATATGAAGGCATTGATTTAACATTGTGTTGGTGTTTACGCAGCATTAGCACAACCGACCTGGCGTACACACAGAGATTAATACGAGTCCCTTGACGGGCACAGTTTATGGCATAATGTTCCCTTTAAAAAATATTGTTGTATGAATTTCATTATTGCATACGCATATCTTAACTAACACCAAGCTTTATCGGTCCATTGTTGGATGAAGGCCTCCCTGTGTTATGTCAGTCAGGAGTTAATGTTTAGAAGATTCACCACTCCAGTCAATGCAGATTTCTGAGTTGGAGATGTTCAGGAGCAATGTCGACATCACTCGCCACTGCTGTCAGCCATGGTCAGATATCGACCTGAGGTCACCGGGTGCATAGCGCAGTGCATGAACGACCGTGCAACTGTTATCCCCAAACATGCGTTTCTGAACCCTAAACATGCGTTACTGAACCCCTAAACATATGTTCCTGAAACCCTAAACATACGTAACTGAACTCCTAAATATACGTTACTGAACCCCAAACATACGTTACTGAACCCATAAACATGCGTTACTGAACACGCACACGTTAGCATTATTCATGCATTGACATCGTGTTTTGTAAAAGGTAATGACGGAGAATTTCACGACTTAAGACGCTTCGCCTGGAGCCGGAGCGTCGCCAAGGATGGAGGAGGAACGCTCGGCACGGCCACTTCGAAACAGCAGCTCCCCGAGAGAGCGATGCGCGCGGCAGCCTAACGTTTTGTCCGTCTCTGTGCGCGCCGCAGTTTGAAAACGAGCTGATCACAAAGCTCGACCACGAGGTCGAGGGAGGACGAGGGGACGAGCAATACAAAATCCTCTTTGAGCGCATGTGAGTACCGCCTCGGTCGCCGCCTGACCCCACCAGATCGGCGCGGCCACACCACGCAGACGCGAGTCGGTGCCTCCGCTCTGGAGTTCTGAGCATC
>JAZEWT010000006.1:26842989-26857049 GCA_036362905.1 Mordacia mordax | reverse complement strand
GTACGCACACGGTGACGCGGCTGGATATACGAAGTCGCCAATGCAAGGCCTTCTATGAGTCAAGACAGCGTCAGCCCTGCCGCATTCTAAGCCCCCTCTATTCTCTGTTGTGCAGGAATGAAATTACAAATGCATTCTTGGTTTCAATAAACGATACGGCTCGTAGCATTTATTTTTTTAGTTAGGTTCACCCGCGTACATTTATTGTGATTAACCAGGACAATTATCCCAAACGCGTAAATAATGTATTTATGTTTCGAGCCACGTTAGCGTTCAGTGGATTCTCAACAGCGCTGGGTTGTGACGAGAGCTGGGTTGTGACGAGAGCTGGGTTGTGACGAGAGCTGGGTTGTGACGAGAGCTGGGTTGTGACGAGAGCTGACGTTCAGCAAGCACATGCTTCACACGGGACATCCCCAGAATGTGTCTGCACATCACTTTATAGAAAAAGGACGTTTGCAATCTGTTAACATCCAGTTATAGTTCTCGACGTATTTCTGGATAATCGACTGGAATAAAACTGATTAGATCAAGTAACAGTGAAGAGCAGAGTGCTTGTTGGGAAGCCGAGTTTGATAATGAGACATTTCAAACCAGTGTGTGGGTTTTCGCCGAGTGCTTACATTTCCCACAGCCTGAAAGGCTCATCTCATTGTCAGAAACCGCTTAGTCTTGGACAGGGTCGCGGTGAGCCGGAACCTATCCCGGCAGGCACAGGGCGCAAGACAGGGATGTACCCACGATGGGACGCCAGTCCATCACCGGGCACTGCGGGCAATTTAGTCTGCAAGCCAATTAACCTACGCAGCAGCATGTTTTTGGACTGGGAGGAAACCGGAGTGTCCGGCGAAAACCCACACAAACACGGGGAGAACATGCAAACGCCACACAGAAAGGCACCCGAGCCGAGATTCGAACCCGGGACCTTCTTGCTGTGAGGCGACAGCGCTAGCCACTGGGCCACTGTGCCTCCCCAGTCTGAAAGGCTGTATAGGTTAATTGGCCTCCTGAATACATCGTCCCCAGTGCCCCGCGATGGACTATCGTCCTCTCCTGGGTCTAGCCTTGCCTTGTGCCCTTTGTCTGTTGGGATAAGCTCTGCAACTCTCCGCAGGATATAGGAGGCACTAACGATTAAATAAACAGGATGAGCTGAGAACGTGCTTCAAGAAGAGTGTTTAATCACAGTACAAGCCTGCTATGCCATATGGTTCAGACAGAGGTAATTATGAAATCTATTGAACTAAGACTGAAAATACAAAGAAAGCAACGCGTGGATGAGAGAAGTCATTCTCAACTGGTGGGTCGTGACCCATCAGTGGACCACGAGCACCATATCGTAGGCCACGGAGACCGTACTTAAGTGGGCCAATTGGGCCTTGAAGTGCAAAAGGTGGAAAACTCGTGGGTGAGAAAACGAACACGGATGAAATATATAATGATTTGTTTTAGTTAGTTGGCTTGGGCGAGGAATATTGTTAAAAAGGGTCAATGGACAATAGTCAAGGACAATGTTGGAGTGGCAGCTGAGGAATGGAACGTGATGGAATCAGCTCGCGTTGCAAGCGTTTATAACACTGCGCGCTCACGCGAGATGTTGCTGCCTTTGGAAGGCCATCATCCAGCAGCGGATCAATCATCGCTGATGATGAATGCTGGTTACATTATGAAAATGCTCATCACGAAAAAGGATGTAATATCGCAAATAAAAAAACACAAGCATATGTCCGATTAATATGTGTGCCCAACAACCAAATGAAATTGCATCTTCAAAAATACCTCGACCACTCTCTTTATATAATGTCTATGTAAATAACTATTGGTTATTACCTCAATTAATGAAACAAAAGCTTTTTATGCATACCAGGACACAATGACATATATAATTTAATTGTCTACATCCTCTGGGTTATTGCAGTCACTGATCTGTGTATACAAGTATAATTCAGAAATTAACCATTTGTTTTGCTTTAGTCATTTGCATAATAAGCTAATGAAGCAAATGGCTCCACTGTCGGATGGACACTTACATCAATTTGATACTAATTGCATCTTTCGGTGACACAGTGTGGCTCTTTGTTATTTACGGTAATTTATAATGATATTCACGTTTAACTTCATAATAGCGTGGCCTTAAAGCAGGCTTCCATTACATTACCATTGCTTCCGGCGAGGGTAAGTGCAAAGACTGAGATGACTTACATGCCATTATATGAAACTTACTGCTTCAGACGATTTGAGGTTGTAGCTCTTCTTTGCTGATTTACACATAAATTTTAAAGTACCACTCTATAACGTGCCTTTCCTCTTCCCTACATAGCAGTTCCTTACCATGATTAAACTTTTGACTATCCCAGCTGTCTTGATTTATAGTTTTAGGGGGGGTTTTTTTAACTAAACCGTGACATTTTATAATACAGAAATGAAATCGCCACGCGTTTTGTGCCGTTATATCCTGGCTCGCCGTATTTTTCTGGGATATTTGATCACTGTTGGCTTGAACACCGAGGAGAAATGTCTCGGCTCGAGTAATCAAACCTGCTTGGAGGGAAATGTGTTCAATGATACTGCGTTAATTTAAGTATGTGGATACTTTATTTCCAAACTTCCTAATTTTTCAAGTGCATTCATTGTGCCGCTGTAGGGTTTCTGCAGTTAGACGGATGAGAATTGCTCTCCATTGCTGTTCTTTTGGGATAGCCATGTCGAGTGTTCCTTCCCTCTCGCTCGTGACGTGTCACCTGCTACAATCTGAATTTCAAGGAGGCATAGTCTAGTAGTGCCATAACAGTTTAATGGCAGCGAATTTCAGTTGACATTCCAATGAATGGGGCACAGTCATTATTAACATCTCATCTCATCTCATTGTCAGAAACCACTTAGTCCTGTACAGGGTCGTGGTGAGCCAGAGCCTCTCCCGGCAGACACAGCGCAGGGCAGGGATATACCCACGATAGGACGCCAGTCCATCACCAGGCACTGCGGGCAATATAGTCTGCAAACCAATTAGCCTATGCAGCAGCATATTTTTTGGATTGTGGGAGGAAACCGAAGTGCCCGGCGAAAACCCACACGGACACAGGGAGAACATGCAAACTCCACACAAAAAGACACCCGAGCCGAGACTCGAACCTGGGACATTCTTGCTGTGAGGCGACAGCGCTACCCACTGGGCCATCGTGCCGCCAAAAAAACTCATCAAAATTAAATTTCAAATTCACTTTCTGTACTGACATCACCTGGCATACAGCATCTGGTAATTCCAGCCTCATCTTATTATACTAGCCAGACAAAACATTGCTTTACTTTTGGGCTCTGACAATATCATACATGCGCAGGTTGTTAAGTTCATATCCATGGAGGGAGAAGGAGCCTTGAAAATCTGCGTAAATAAGCGCAGCTCAAATAGATTATTTCAGAAACGCTAGAATATCGGGAGATATGTCCGATACCTTGAAGGTGTCATGGCCTAAACTATGACATATTGATGACATTACGCCGAATTAGGGGCCACAAAAAATATATATTATTCAACGAGCCGCCTGTTTTGACCACTGTGTGGCGCCGGAGATATTCGGCTAAGTTAATTTAGTCCTCGAGGTCATTAGGGGTTGGTTGGTTGCCGCATGACAAATTGATGCGGCCATGAAATTCATTTCCCCGACTAAGAATGTGTTCTCTGTCACCTTGCAGAATTTCTACAAGGAGATTGAGCGAGAGGAGATGTACATCAGGTAAAGGGGGCCGCAGGCTCCGTGGTGGTGATCAGATGTAATTCTTTTAAACGAGGTCCCACGGGGAGCTGGGACCTGCCTGGCAGACTGTGGGCTTGTGAATGAACATTGGATTGGCTTTTATGAGAGCAACGTATATGGTGCGCTGCAAATCATTAATCGTACTCGCACAAACAAAGGGGGTGGAATTAAATAGTTACACAGTGCAGAATCCGTTATATTCTACGTGTTAGTAACGAAAAAGCACAATCATATTTCCCCGGAGAGTTGTTTTCTGTTGCGATATTTGTTTTCATAATTGCCTGCTAAGTTTGACAGAAGCCATACCCTTTGTCAAAATAGCTGTTCATGTTGGGCTGACATTCTGTTGCGTTAAAAAAAAAGAACACGACCGCACTCTGCCTTCTGCCGCCAAGATATCTGTACAAGCTGTGTGACTTGCATTTGGAGAGTGACAACTTCACTGAGGCCGCGTATTCTCTGCTGCTCCACGCCAAGCTGCTCAAGGTATGCGTTACAATCGTCTCCATCAACGATTGCGTCCGTGCTCATAGCAAACACACACACACACGTGGAAACGCTGACCTGGGAGCATGTTTTGGGCCAATGCGCACTGCAGAGCAATATTTGCCACGTGGATAATGATGTTAGCCATCACAACGGTTAAGATATGGCAGTAAAAGGTGAGTATAATAAAAACATTGACGCTCATGAAATGATGACGAACGTAAATGCTCTGCTTCAAGCATTTGTTCAGAATTTTATGTGCGTGTGTATCCTTGTGTGTGTCTATGCATGGGGAGCGGTGGCTCAGCGGTTAGCATGCTCGGCTCCAAAGCTTGCGACACGAGTTCGAATCCTGTTCACAGCCAACATCATTGATGACTTTGCGAACTAGATGAGTACCTAGTGCAGTGTGTAAACATTTCCACGAGGAAAACAGGCGCCGGGCGTGGTTCTGGTCACCCACCCCCTCTTGCGCCGTGTCAACCTTCATTGGTACGAACGGAACTTGACCCAACAGCCTGTTAAGGCTACACGGGGGACTGTTTGTCTTTGTGTCAGTGAGCACACATTATAACTTTACCGTTCACTGGCTAAAGGACGGTCCTAATGTGCAATTGAAGCACGGACAGGACAAATGTGCCCTTTATTTAATGGAACATGCAATGCAATGGAGCAGTATCATTAAAGCCAGCCGATGCACTTAGAGGTAAGCCTCACTGTGGGTTATAAATGGCACCAAATCTACACGGAATAGGGCATCGTTAACAAGACATCAGCTACCTCGGTTGCTATCCAAAGGGCCACTGGGGTGTGGTGATGGTGGTCTGTGTCTCAAATTGAGGCGCTCAGCGGTTAGCCAAGCCTGGCTACAAACCTGATGACCCGAGTTCGCATCCCACTCATGGCCAATACCGGTGACGATTTTCTGAGCCGGTCCTGGGCCTCCCCTAGGTCGACTCAGCTCTAAATAAGTACCCAGTGCAGTGTACAAACACTACCGCTTGGAAGGCAAATGCGGCCGGGCGTGGAACTGGTTAACCCACCCTTTCGTGTGCCGTGTCGACCTTGATAGGTGCTCGCTAATGCCACTTGACTCGACAGTATGTTAAGGCTGCACGGGGATCTTTATTTTGTGTGCCTAAAGCCGAGATAGGATGGTTTACATAAAGGCACCATGGTGTTGTTAGCCTGCTCAAACCGGGGTCTATAAACGGGCAGTACAGAAAGTAGATCACTGACCTGCTTGTACGGGCTTTGAGTTATTACCACCCATATTTATATTTTTACTGCTTGCCAATTGTTTGCGAGGATACTGGGCCTCTATGCAATAAATTAACCATCATTTATATTGCCACTTCATGTCAATGAACGCATCTCAATAATGCTAAATGGTAACTATAAAACACAATTTGCATGAAAATCAAATGCTAGACAGTCTATGAATGATAAGGCATTTAGTTTAACGTTACAAAGCAAAGAATGTACTGAATGCCAGTGGTTCCCAACCGAGAAGAACATTGCCAACCCTGACAAAGTGTTCACTCACCACTCAGCAGAGAACAAACTCTGAAATCCCAACACATTCTTAACGATGTGGCTTCGTCACGGCTCTATGGATGAGAATTGCTCTCCATAGCTGCTCTTTCGGGATGGTCGTGTCGAGCGCTCCGCCTCTCGCCTTTGCGACGTTTCACCTCCCAAGATGGACGCGTCATCGGGCTTCGAGTGCGTGCGGAACAACGTCACCAAGGAGAGAGTGCACTCGACACGACCATCCCGAAAGAACAGCTATACAGAGCAAATCTCAGTCAACACATTATCATCAACACTACTATCAATATATACACACGCAAGTATATAATAGCCAACGTTTCAGACAATAGCCCCGCTTCTCGCACGCTACGATAGAGGACTGCAGCGTCTCCATTCACATACGTGTGTATACATTTCCTTTCAAGCCCGTGTCATTGATGAACGTTTTGAGTTGCTGTTATTTGCGCTGGTACACCACTGCCCATGCAGCGTCACCAGTTATTGATCAAAGCAGAACACTGGCTGCTGTTGTACGGAGAGAAAACGTGACTTCCACAATAGTTCCGCGTATCGCCTCTGAAAGACTGGCCCACCACCGGCTGTGTGCAGTCAGTGTGATAGGAACCACTGCCTAAAGAAATATGAATAATAATTAATACACGTTGATGTCATAATTAAGGGTTCCAGTGGTGGGAAACAAGGACATTATCATAACGTTGCCGCTGACGTTAATAGCCATGGCAGCACATGATGGCTTTTTTTTCCTGCGGATAGCGAAATATATAGGCGATTCTCACAATAGTTATTGCATTTATAGAGCGCTTTTCACCCGAGGGTCACAAAGCGCTTCACAGAGCTGCAGAGAGAATGGCAGGTCAACAACAACGGCACCAGAATGTAAAATCAACAGCAACAAAATTGTTTTTAAATATAAACAGCGTTGCAGAACAACAAGCAAAACATGATCAGACCTTCAACTAGAATCTTAAAATGCAATATTATCAGTGAATATAATACATATATTGGGAATGGTTTAGTTCAACATTTATCCTATAATAATAATAGCACTTCCAGAGGGCTCATCACCCAAGGGCCACAAAGTGCTGCACAGAGCCGCCGAGAGAACGGCCACATCAACAACGAGACAAGAACGGCAAATCAGCCTCAACGTTTTTTTTTTCACCACATATATTCCATTGAGAATAACGTGACTGGAAATTTGGTTTAATGTGCCCTCGGAGAATAGCTCGCTTCTTGATGATATGCTCAAATTACAGAATACAGACTTGATTCCCATTGCGTACAACAATGTACATTTAAATATTATTACCAAACATGTGCTGAAGTGGACACGCCAACCGGGAATCGCTGTCCACTAGATGATTAAACTTTGAACTTGTCTCCGCCGACCAAACGCTGACCTTGGGACCCTCCCACGACATTGCCCCCAAAGCCTGTGACACAGTCAAACCTTGATCCCTTCATACCTCCCCTCCTCTCTTGCACAGAATTCATAAACAGTAAAAATAGGAGGACCCGAGTATAATGGCACAGTGCCGTTGTAGATGACATTTTCCGACAAGAGAATTTGTGTGGCGAGCTTTCATGAGAACAAGAGAAGGCAATGCAATGTTCTACAAGGGTTTTATTGGATGGTGCCAGCTGATTTATACTGTGCGTTGAGGCTAAGGGTGGGGGCAGATGTGGAATTGACACGAATGAGAATGAAGACTAATTTTCAGCGTGTGCATGAAAAACCATCACAATATAATAATAATAATAATTGCATTTAGAGAGCGCTTTTCACCCGAGGGTCACAAAGGCTGCACAGAGCTGTGGAGAGAACGGCACGCCAACCACACCGACATTGGAATGGAAAATCGGCAACAATAGTATTTAAAAAATATTATACACATCGTTGCAGAATATCTAAAATATGATCTGACTTTCGACTATAATTTTAAAATGCAAAATTATCAGTGTTAATCTGAATTAAGAAAGGAGATTAGGATTATGATTAGTGATGCCCCGGCTGCACTTTTGTCGCTCTCTTCCAGTGGTCAGACGATTTGTGTGTTGGCCACGAGATGCAGAGAAATTCCTACCACGCCAACACTCATCGGCAGCTCAAGGAGTCTCTGTATCAGGACATCATCAAATACTTTGACAGTGGCAAGGTGAGAGCAGCTTGCGAGTCCCAATGCTTTTATGTTCACTGATGAGATGAGATTGTGAGAGTGACTCTTGTGTTTCTTTTCAATCGAGTGGATCTGTGAAATCTGCTGAATTTAACACACACAAGGGCACACTCTACAGCGGTGTCATTTTTTATGGCAATGTATAATAATGCTAACAACTATCCAATACTCGCCGCTAAATGGTCTTCACTGAATGCACTATTCCTGGAACTAATGATGAACTAATGAGGATGAATTATACGTACGTGTACTAGCTCACTGCCCTGAAAATAGACTGCAACTAATGCTATGCACAGACACCTTTCAAGCCAGCTGATTAATGTGTTAAATGTGTAGGCAATTTAAAGAGCAATCATACTTCTAATCACATTTTACTTTCTTGAGCGTGTCCGTTAAATGTATGAACACTTCCTTTAACCTGAATGCATGTTCCTCTTCATTGTAAGTTATACTGCCGCACTGCTTTTCCAATAACACTGAGATTGCAGGACAATTTGTCTCATCTCATCTCATTATCTGAAACCGCTTAATCCTATATAGGGTCACGGTGAGCCGGAGCCTATCCCGGAAACACAGGGCGTAAGGCAGGAATACACCCGACGACGGGACGCCAGTCCATCGCCGGGCATACAATTTGTCATTATTCAAATTCAAAGAAGCTTAAAAGGACAAACCGAATTGTGATTTTATTTTGTCAGTAAATCTCAATGACTCTATGACGCTTGCTCGTGTCAATTTACGTGCTTTAAAACAAAGTGAAACCCCCCCCCCCCCAAATAAGGCGGGTGTGAGTGGGATTACTTGCGTTTTAGCATTCACTCAATGTTGACAGCACACTCTCCCCCTCACTCCCGCAGATGTGGGAGGAGGCTATCGTGTTGTGCAAAGAGCTGGCTGAACAGTACGAGATGGAGATGTTTGACTACGAGCAGCTGAGCCAGCTACTGGTAACGAATATATATTTCACCGAACCATACGTGTGTGCGCGCGTGTGTATGCGGGGCGGTGGCTCAGCGGTTAGCGCGCTGGGCTACAATGTGAAAATATTGCCACGAGGGAGACAAAGGCGGCCGGGCGTGGTAATAGTTGCCCACCGCATGTGTGCCGTGTTGTGGCTAGCGCCCTTCACGACAAATCCAGCCACCTCAGTTCCACTTCCAGGCCATAGCTAACATAGTGTTACAAGTGATGGGTGACCTGGTTCTAAGCACCTTTTTCGCCATGCAGCATTGACAAGTATGGTGAAGTATGGTTAAAAAACACCTACGCTTGACATTGCCGGGGGGTGGGAGGGGCTTCATTCACCATATAGTTCAAAACTATATTTTTTGTTACTCGTAAAATATTAACAATGCAAGTACTCTATACAGGGCGGCGCGGTGGCCCAGTGGTTAGCGCTGACGCCTCACAGCAAGAAGGTCCCGGGTTCGAATCTCTCGGCTCGGGTGCCTTTCTGTGTGGAGTTTGCATGCTCTCCCCGTGTCCGCGTGGGTTTTCGCCGGGTACTCCGGTTTCCTCCCACAGTTCAAAAACATGCTCCTGGATAGGTTGATTGGCTCGCAGACTAAAATTGTCCCGCAATGCCCGGCGATGGACTGGCGTCCCGTCGTCGGGTGTATTCCTGCCTTACGCCCTGTGTTTCCGGGATAGGCTCCGGCTCACCGTGACCCTATATAGGATGAAGCGGTTTCAGATAATGAGATGAGATGAGAAGTACTCTATACATGTTAGTAATCGTATAAAAACCGGGTGTTTTCAGTGTTCAGCCAATTAAGCTGTCGTCAGCGACCTAAGTATGATTCCTGACGACGGATAACATCAGCGGTGGTAATTTCTGCTGGCTTTGTCGTCACCTTTCCTGGTTCAATGCAGTCTTAAATTAGTGCTTGGGATAGACATGTGTTAATAATTACAGCAGAAAGGAACTTGTGAGCTTCTTGCAAGGTTCTGCGATGGAACAAACGTTCGAACTGAACAACCGAACAACGTATGCGATCACTAAGTGCATAAACAAACTGACGGCACTAATTTGTGCAAAGATCAAGCCACAGCCGTAATCATAAAGTAAACGGTAAGGCGCAATATTGCACAGCGCAAAAATTAACGATAATTCGAATACATTAATAAGAGACAAGCAAGTGTAGCATTGTAATTTAACAGTGTGATGGGAATGGATTGAAGAACATTTTGCTTAACCCAAGAAAAGAGCATTTGCAACTCTACGAATCCACCTATCAATTTTTGTTTTGGTTTGGTCAACATCATCACTGTGGTGACAGGGGGAGAACTGTGCAACAAACCTGATATTCCAAGTTCAATTCCTGGCAATAGATTACATTAGTGACGAGTGGTGTTGAAACCTTATCCTGTGCATCTCCTATTGAACGCAGCATTAAAGGAGGACGCGGTGTAGTGTGTAAACATCGACATTGGGAACACAAAGAGGGCCATCAGCTGGCCACTAAACCCTCGTTATGCTCGTCTCAAAATCTATCAACACCCACTTTATAAGTCTGCGTGGCTGTGAAGTGGAGTTTTGTTTCTTTGTTAAAGAACAACAGATGGACCCATTCAGATTTACATAAGGGACATTGTCAATAAGGCCGTAGCTTCCTTAGGTGTTTCTATTACGTCAACAATAAACAAAAGAATAATTTGAAAACCAGCTTTCCTTATAACATGTTTTTCTAAATTCAATCATATGAACAGGGGTGACGCATTCACGCAGTGTGCAGCGCCGTCGCCTCACAGCAAGAGTGTCAGGGTTCGATTCCCGAGCAATTCTGCGTGTTCTCCCCGTGTCCATGTGGGTTTTCTTCACTTGCTTCGGTCTCCTCCCACCGTCCAAACACGCGCTGCTGTCTAAATTAATAGGCCTGCTGAGTAAAATACCCCCCCATTGCCCTGCGATGTACTAGCGTCGCATCCTGGGTATAGCTGCGCCTTGCGCGCTCTGTCAGGCCGGGACAGGCTCTGGCCCCATGCGACCCTGTACAGGATTAAGCGGGTACTGATCAGGATGATGATGAGTCATGTAACTGTGGAGGAGCGTCTCATGATGCTCTCTGGTCGGGCTGTTTTGTTCTCGAGAACAAGAGGAAGCCCTTGAGCCATCGGAGCCCCCTCCATCATCTCATTGTCAGAAACCACTTAGTCCTGTACAAGGTGGCGGTGAGCCGGAGCCTATCCCGGCAGACCCAGGGCGCAAGGGCAGGGATATACCCACGATGGGCTGCCAGTCCATCACCGGGCACTGCGGGCAATTTAGTCTATAAGCCAATTAACCTATGCAGCAGTATATTTTTTGGACCGTGGGAGGAAACCGGAGTGCCCGGCGAAAACCCACGTGGACACAGGGAGAGAACTCGCAAACTACACAGCGCCCCTGCCTCCTCCCACTTTATTTGCATCTGCTTTTGCAGCAAAAGCAGGCGCTCTTCTATCAGAAGATCATCAACATCAAGAACCCAAGACCCAAACGAGATTACTTCTCAGTGGGTTACTACGGATACCGATTCCCAACGTTTCTGAGAGTGAGTACATCGCTCCGTCGCGGTGTTGGAAAGATGCGAAAGATATCTCACGTGTTTCCAATCGCTACCATTTAAATGTGCTTCGGATACCCAACTGCATTCGTTACATTACTCTACGGTCGTAACTTGGTCTGTTTCCACTGCGTCTTCAATATCGTTCGTTTCACGTTACTTTAAGCTGCAAATAATGCATGGAGGGCGGCACGGTGGTGGCCCAGTGGGTAGCGCTGTCGCCTCCTCACAGCAGGAAGGTTGCTGCTGTGAACCCGAATCTCGGCTCGAGTGCCTTTCTGTGTGGAATCTGCGTGTTCTCCCCGTGTCCGCGTGGGTTTTCGCCGGGTACTCCGGTTTCCTCCCGCCATCCAGAGACACACTGCTGCCTCGGTTAATTATCCGGCTGAGTAAATTCCCCCAAAGTGCCCTGCGGTGTACTGGCATCACATCCCGAGTATATCCCCGCATTGCGCCCTATATCTGCCAGGATAGGCTCTGCCCCCCCGCGACCTTGTACAAAATTAAACGGTTATTGATACTGAATCATAGAATCACCTGCAAAGTACCGTACTATTATTTAGTAAAACAAAAAATCCACTTTGTAAATTGCAGCAGTCTCTTCACAAGCCAAGCAATTACAATTATCTGGTGATACTAATTATGCTATGCATATTGGTTGAGATTTGTATGCAAGGAAGCAGGCTTGCTTAATGGTTTTTTGATGAGTTGCGCATAAGCCTGAATAAGTATGACTCCACCAACAATAACAACGTGGCAATAATTAACACACGATGTTTTTGACAAATGCCTGGCATACTTACACGAGCCGAGAAAAATAGTCCGTGCAGCATCTTTACAACCCAGTGTTTGCACGGCAACAGAGGGTTGAGATTAACAAATGTTCGAATTAATAACAGTCTCCCTATGCCTCTGCTACCACGAATAGGAAGAAGGTGATTTTAAAGTAGTACTTTAGCAGCAGCTGGTCAGAAGCTGGTCAGGATGGCCATTACCTTTCAGAAACCGGATTGCCTGGTGGTCAACACGCTTGCAACCAGGCCTGTTCGCGAAGGGGGCAGTGTGTCAATTAGAACACTGCTCAGTAATTACAGCGAGGCATTAAAACTCCCCCATCTGTCCTAGGAGGGGTGTTAACGGGCCCCTGTGACAGCAATTACGAAGAGGACGACACAGTTTGCCAGCGTAATGACTGATTTTTGTCCACAACTTGAGAGAAACAGACTCCGCCCGTTGTGTCCCTCACCTGTGCAAGCTCTCGGGTCTCGCTCTCAAGAAAGATAATACGCTTTGATAGCCTGGGCTTGTTTACTTTAGAGCCACCGCGATACTGGCACAGAAAGCGAGTACGCGTTGCTGTGGCATCTCGGCGAGTGTGCGCGCTGCGTTCCCGCGCCCTTGGTTGACAAACCCCAGAACAAAGTGTTCGTGCATCGCGGGGGCGAATACGAAAGGCGAGAAGATTTCGAAATGCGGATCATGACGGTGTTCCCTAACGCGGAGAAGACGAAAACGACAAGTCCTCCGGGCGATGACATCCGCAATGGCTCCGGGCAGTGTATCCTTGGCACCGTTACATTCGGCAGCACCGACGGCGGTTGAGACGAAAGAACTGGAGCCTCGTGGCTGCGCCGGAGCTTCGCGTGGAACTTTCAGCGAAACGAGTTTGAGTTTCCGTCGCACGCTCAGCGCCCGGGTGTGCTTTGCAAGCTTGCACCGAGCATTTCTCCTCTCTCACGATGGAGGCATCTTCGGTGTCTTTGGATGTCTCCCGACGTGAGAGGTTAAATGTTGTCGCAAATGAGAGAGGAGAAACGTCGACCACAGAAATAGCAGCGGTTAAGAGTAATTCTTATCGCGTCAATAGTTTGCCGCGATGGACAATGTTTTCCTACGCGCGCTGGGAGCTTCTTCAGGAATTGTCATTCCTAAAAAAAAGAAAAGCAGCTGAAGAAACTACCGGCAGTACGTGGAGTTTAACATGAGAGACATCGTGGCAAGTTTAAAAGTTGAACTGAGTTACACGAGACACACTCTGGCAAGTTCGCCTAATCTACAGATACGCGTTGTGTGTGTGTGGCTGGGTGGCGTTCGTGTCGTTTGGAATTCAGTCTGATGCTTCACTGCTCATGTTGAGAGCTTCAGGATCCGGTTATTCCACATTCTATCCTGAACACCACCCGGCGCACAGTAAATAATTATAATCATTTCCCTTCGAGAGCGCTTTTCACCCGAGGGCCACAAAGCGCTGCACAGAGCGTGGGCACCACGCGGGAGACTACACGTCGGAGAGCTGTACAACTACAGCTCACGACACCTCCTGGATACGCACTTTACCAGTACACACTTTTCACGTTACGTAAGCACCTCACTAATCCATGTTGACTTTTAACTTATGTCATACAGTTAATACCACGAGCCGAAATAACTCACTAGCTGTTAATATAGATCGCGTACAACTTGTTTTACACGCACAGCCAGTTTAAACGGCCGTCATTAAGGTTTATTTAGCTTCGCCAGTTACTTTCCATATCCCCTTCCTC
>JAZEWT010000006.1:26799031-26842464 GCA_036362905.1 Mordacia mordax | reverse complement strand
CAGTTTTAAAACAATTTTACGCACGTTGAGATCTTTTTTTTTAATAATTCGTTTGGGACATGAGCATTACAACATTTAAGAAATTGTAAAGTAAGCACTTCAAGTGAGAATAGGTCCATGCACCATATACTGGGGTTTTACATAGCCTACAATTACAAAGTGTTCCAAATGTTCAGCGATAGTTTCGTGAGAAATATAATCTGGAAAAACACGAATAATAACGCGTTCCTGCTGCTCCGTGAGATATTGAGTGTGGTGAAATTGATTAGGTAGATTATTTTCTGTCAACGAATGCAGATTTACAAAACTAATATGGTTGCTATATCTGCAGAAAAGAAAGCCTTGGGGTGGCCGTTGGTCTTCTACTTTAGCAGACTTATATTTATAATTTCATTTTTATACGGAAATAAAATCCTGTCTGATAAAGTTCGTTCGGCAGACGTTAATAATCATGTATATATTGGGGCGGCACGGTGGCCCAGTGGGTAGCACTGTTGCCTCACAGCAAGAAGGTTCCGGGTTCGACTCTCGGCTCGGGTGCCTTTCCATGTGGAGTTTGCATGTTCTCTCCTCATGTTCGAGTGGGTTTTCGCCGGGCACTCCGGTTTCCTTCCACAGTCCAAAAAACATACTACTGCATAGGTTAATTGGCTTGCAGACTAAATTGCCCGCAGTGCCTGGTGATAGACTGGCGTCCTATTGTGGGTATATCCTTGCCTTGCGCCCTGTGTCTGTCGGGATAGGTTCCTGCTCACCGTGACCCAGTATAGGACTAAGCGGTTTCTGACAATGAGATAAGATGTATATAATTTTTCTAGATTTGTGGCTAATGCAAAAACAATTAATGGTGCTGTAATCCAGCCAAACAATTAGAATTTATACACAACCCTGTGTTAATATATAATTAATTTGTAATTGCAACAAACTAATTACTCAATACTTCGAATTCAACATTTTTAAGCTTTTCATATTTTCTTATACCGGACTGGATAAAAGTTTGAGGCATTCCTTCAGCTGTTTAATACTGGAAGGTAGATTTTTTTCCCCAAAATTAAATTCTCCAGTGGTGGCCTTTTCTCAAGAGCATGATTCATTACCTACCAAGGAGATCACAGCAAAGAAAGAGTAATGAAAATCTTATCTTAATATGTGATACGCGTTTGAGTGACAGTTGAATAGAAGAATTGCTGAATGCTCTTTATGCTTCACCAAGTCACCTATCCACCTGGGAGCTCATTGATGCCCAGGCTGTAGTCTCGTTAATGCATCCTATCTGGGAAGAGAAACTTCCTGGGTCCAGCCACACACGCGCACTGTTCCTGCTGAATGCACTCATACATATGGAGGGGTTGGGCATCACGAGCAACGCTGCTTATCCGTTGCCCGTTCGACTTGAGCCAAACAAGCTGTTTGCCGCGACAGAGATGCAAGCGTGCGAAGTGGCAAGTCATTGCTCCTGAGGCTGTGCTTTTCATTTAGATTTGGCTGGAATTGTGCATGCGAGTGCATGCACGCTGTTTCGTTTATTTTAATGTCACAGTTATTGTTCAGTGGGTGAAGGAGCAGAAATGCATTTGCAAGCATGACACTGTTCACGGAAATGCCTCGACCAGAGGAAGCTCCAGAGAGCCCCTGTAGAGGGTACTGTGGCCTACTCGATGATTGTTTCCAAAAGCTGCTCTTTCGGGATAGCCGCGTCGATTGCTTCAATGTCCCTCTCGACGTTTCGCCTCCCACCTTGGAGGCATCCTCAGACGTCTTGTGACAGCTTTTCGAAGCTATCGTTGTGCATCGAGCCATGGAAACCCACATCAGTACATGTGGCCCTCTCTTCCACACTGGCCAGATGTGTGGGATTAAGCGGGAATTACTGCGTTGTATGCCACGACACGCAAACTGCATATCGTCGTAGTGTTGTGGAACCATTTTCGCTCCCGGGTGGCCCGAAGAGGTGCTTTAAGGGTAAAAAAAACACCCAACTTGGTGCATTGTTTAAACTGTGTGTAGACACAGATCATTTGGTCTGTAAAAGAACAAGTGCTCTCTAACTTTGGGAAGTGGCAATGTAGATTGGCTTTAACATTATACCGAGTGCCATTTCTTTAGTATTATACAACCGCAAGCACTCACGCAAACATGCAATTCTTTTTCGCTTTATACCCCGATGAGCATCTATTGGGTCAGTCACCCAAATGTCCTCGAGTTTAATCATTCATTAACTACCCATGCACAGCACCCTTACAAGCGCCCTTTGTGTTAACTGTGTTGTTCATTAGACGTAAAATGTATTTCAGTGGCACCATCAAAACAATAATGTCGCGATTTTTTTTTGCTCGAATGAGCATTCACGCGGTGGTCATCTACTGTTCACAACCCAGAGCCAGTGGTGGAGATTCCACGTTCTTATGGCAGGGGCGTGTCCATCCATAGGACAACCACTTTTGACTTTCCCACAAAGCGGTAGACATTTTATCGACCCAAGGAGGGATAATGGGCTGAGGCAACGCCCAGCCAGAATTTTAACTCAAAACCTTCAGATTATGCGCTGCTCATTCTACCACTGAAGCATGCGACTGATATATTTTACATTATTCATATTTTGGCTTTTCAGTTTGTTACTGTCATCCAAAGTCTGCATTATAAAAGCTTCATGCGTATTTTTTGCAAAGTGAATGTCAGCGCATAAACAGCCAGGAGGCATCTTTGACATGCTGTACGTTAGGTTTAAAAAAATACTCTAACCGTAGATGGAATTTTAATTAATAACGCAACATGTGCTAGGCTTACGTTCATTGAATGAAAAAACGGCCCTGTTTACTGGCTTGAAAACGTTGGAAATCATTGTCTTTTCAGTTATTCGTGTCCGTAGCATGCCGTAGCACCCTTCGGTAAGCATAGACAGCTTACAACTTTTCTTCTGAACTGCTCAATAATAAATTGGACTGGAAATAGCTACGGTTATGGAGTTATGAGTCTCCGCTCTTGAAGTGAAAGGGGCAGCGGTCACAAACGTCATTTGTCACACAAGGCCGACCAGTTTTTGACATTTGGTCCGTATATCCCGCTGCACAGCAGACGTCTTGGCATAAGTCGTAGTACCCACACTTTGCCCCACCACACGCGACCGGCTTAACTGTGGAGAACGGCTTGATGGGCGGAGGCGGTGGAGAGATTTTCGACACCAGCGCTATTGTTGAAACTGCCCCGCCAGGAACTAGAACCAGCATCCACTGCTTTGCTAGGGCAGCGCGCTCTCTGCCAAACCACGGTCTGGTAGAGAGCGCACACATGTCATATTTCTGCGTCTCTAAGACAGTTCTAATCGTTGCATCGTATCAATTTTAGCCTCTGTTTTAACGGCTCTCGTGGCCTGCTAATTTGTTTGCGCATGAAATGGAGACTATCGATATATTGTGATCAATTTCGAGATGCCCCACTGGTTTATAGAGATCCTCTCTGTCCTTAAATGGGTGATTAAAGATTGTGAAAGCAATGGCCCCATGCGTAACGGAGGAGCGTTTTGAGAGGAAGCGAATTCTTTTCGAAAATAAATGCAATTATATTCATAATAACATTTCCATTCATGTCACGCTGGCTTGAATGTCTTGGCATCTCAGAGCAACCATTATAGCTCATCTCAGCCATTCGAATGGAGTACGTACTGTAGAAGCTTTGTAAATAATGTCGATGCTATGATTATGTTGGGTTACTACGTGTTGCTGTTCTTGTTTCGACACGCGCAGTGTACAGACTTTGCGTTTCTTTCCGTAATAACCGCTCCAAACAAGACATCCAGTGCTTCACTGTGCAGCCCATTCTCGAGGAGCAGCCAGAATTCAAGGGGAAAAATGTTCCCGAGACCCTGATAAGGTAAAGCACTTGCACATGGCTCTTCAGAAACATCTGGCAGGGAACGATCGTGTGATTGAAATCTCATCTCATCTCTCTCATCTCATTATCTGAAACCGCTTAATCCTATATAGGGTCACGGTGAAGCCGGAGCCTATCCCGGAAAAACACAGGGCGTAAGGCAGGAATACACCCGACGACGGGACGCCGGTCCATCGCCGGTGATTGATTGGAATCGATTATTATTCTGAATACGCGCACTGAGACGTGCCTACCGAGAACGCGTTTAAAATCGTGCCGCCCCACGGTGGCCCAGCGGGTAGCGCTGTCGCCTCACAGCAAGAAGGGCCCGGGTTCGATTCTCGGCTCGGGTGCCTTTCTGTGTAGGAGTTTGCATGCTCTCTCCCCGTGTCCGCGTGGGTTTTCGCCGGGCACTCCGATTTCCTCCGACTGTCCAAACAAACATACTGCTGCATAGATTAATTGGCTTGCAGACTAAATTGCCCGCAGTGCCCGGTGATGGACTGGCGTCCCATCGTGGGTGTATCCCTGCCTTGCGCCCTGTGTCTGCCGGGATAGGCTCCGGCTCACCGCGACCCTGTACAGGACTAGGCGGTTTCTGACAATGCGATGAGATGAGATCAATTCTGATTTTTACACAAATGGAGTTGGAGATCGTGGTGGACCTGTGTTCGATTCCTGGCCACGGCGAACGTAAGTTGCGTGCGATAACCGACACGATCATAAGCACCATCCCGCACTGACCTTCATGGTGAAGTATGGTCAATCGACCCCACCATGACTGAAAAGTGTGGGGTGGCTGTGTTGTCTGTGGACACTGGTGGGTGTAACAATCCACCGATGCACTGACGAATTGTATTGTTACAAAGCTCACGATACATGCATCAGATCACGCGTGCAAGAATCGGTCCAGTGGTGAAGTATGATCCAGCAACCTCCATGACGGAGGATTTCGTCCAGCAGTGCGTTGTAAATCGTATGCTAATGATATCCTAACGGTTATTGTTGTTCTCCATTGGGCTCACTGAGCAAATAAAATTGCAAAATATCGGAAAAAAAACACGCACGTGGCAACACAAATGAGACGGGATAAAAAAAAAACCCCACTCGTTAGATCATCACCCTGAATGGTGAAAATTCAATGCATTTAAGTAATCAATTGCACCCCAGGGCTATAATTGCACGAATTGCGCTTAATAGGTTTTACTTATGCGAGCTGTGTTTGACTGTTGCCTTACATGTGAAGCTACTACAAGAATAATCACGTACAGAAGTTCTCCTACTCGCGGCCGTTTCGAAAGGGAGAGAAGGACCCAGATAATGAATTTGCCGTAAGTTACTTCAATTGCTTTTCACAAATACAACGTCCTTTAAGCGATCATCACACCGTACATCCTGACCAATTATCCACCTTGCAGATGTTCACAAAGCCAATCTTTTCATACCCATACGCATCCTAAATCTTGTGTGTATCAACTTCTAAACTACAATAAGGCATTGCCCCGTGCTAAAAACTGTTTATGCTTATTCTTTCAAGTAACCTACATTTGATCGACGGTGATATTTCGTGAAATTTCCACACAATAACCGGTCGCCTCGATTTCAACGAGGTCGTTATGCAACGCTGCACTGTTTTTTATTTACGCTGCATACGGCAGTGTTTAATTAACATGGAAAATTTAACCCATTTAATAATACACCAACACCTTACATAAGTGTTTACAAGGTCATTGACAGCGATGGCCCTCAATAGGAAAACCTCATAAGTGTACTACTGCCTTCACTTGTCCACTCGTGATGTATCATGTTTCCAGACAATGTGGATCGAAAGAACGATTTTCGTGACCGCGTACAAGCTTCCTGGAATATTGCGCTGGTTTGAAGTGGTAACGACGAGCACGGTAAACATTGTTGTGTTCTAACCTCTCCAGATGTGTCCTAATGCGTCTCGTAATGACCTATCGTTCGCGACCTGAATACTTATCAGCAAATATATCGCGGCGCGCAGTGTACGCAGGAAGCGATGCTGCCGGGGTGCAACGGTGAGCGTACCGCATTGACAGGCCCAGAGAGCTCTGTCGTGGCAGATACAACATTAATACCGGTTTCTGAAAACCCCTCCACCGACTCTGTCCACTTAGCCATACAAATGGGTTCACCACAGTTAAGTCGATCGGCAGGAGGGATACAGTGTGGGTACTCCCTCTTCTTTCAGAACGTCTGCCTTGCGTGGAAGAGTCGGCCAAATACCCACTAGAGCAGCCTGTCGAGCCCTCTACTTGAGAGGCCCTTCTGCCAGCAGTAATGAGAAATTGCAAGACTGCTCATTTACCTATAAACGCGTATTATACTGACCGCACGACCACGGTTGAGAAATTTGCACTGGCACATTTTGAAAAAAATAGGCTCTTTGTTTTCGAAGGCGAGAGCCTCCTTCAGTAGGAAGAAGAGTATGTTCTCTGCCACGAAGCGAATCGACTTTTAAAAGTTGCACTGTTTTTTTTAAAAGGCCTTGTCAAGTCGCCGGATAAAAACGGGTGACAGTGTGAATCAGAACGTCCCTTCAACACCAACAAATCAATTATCTGCAGGTGGAGGTCAGTCCGCTGGAAAATGCCATCGAGGCCATGGGCATTGCGAACGACGAGATCCTCACTATGGTGCTGCAGCACCACAACAACCCCAACCTCCCCATCAACCCGCTGTCCATGAGGCTCAGCGGAATCGTGGATCCCGCCGTCATGGGTGGCCTCGCCAACTACGAGAAGGTCAGAGGTCGCGCCGGATTCTTCCGCCGCCGCCACGCGCCGATTCGCGCTGACGGGGCGAATTGCCGTGCCTCTGCCGTCACGCGTCACCATCATTTGCAGCTTGCGAGCCGAGCAAAGCTCCGAAGTATTATTCCGCGGCTCACGACTGGAATTTCGGGGACCATCAGAGTCGGCAGATGTTGAGCGGGTTCCTTTGTGTTGACGCTCGCTTGCCCAGGAGAGCCTCACATGAACCTCAGTGGTCTCCTTCAGGAGGCCCGTGATCGGTTCTCATTGCAGCAGGAGGTGGTAATTGATGGCCGTTTCCAAATGCTCATTAAAACAAGTAGAATTTTTTTTTTAAGCGGGCATGTCAGCAAGCAGTCCCAGCTTCGATTGATGGGCGATGCAGTTAGTAGATAACACTCAGAGGCTTGTAAGTAGGCGTGCAATGATTTGTCGATTCAAATTGATTCTCACAACCACGGTACGAGCAACAAATTGTGCACATATGGATCGGCTATTTACCAGGTCGTCAGTGAAAAAGAGCTAAGTGGTGCAAAAAGCCTTAACTACAGTAAACTGACCGAAGTTGCACTGATTATGCTCGAATGGAGAAGCTGCACATGTATAATCGCATCTTAGGTGCAGCGCAGATATATATATATATATAAAAAAATACATCCCTACATCATGCTGCCTGTATGAGACTTTGCTTGTTGCCTCTCCAACCCATAGAAACTTGGAATATAATCAGAGCTGGACTTGCTCCCAACGAGTGTGCGTCTAACCAACCTTCCACCATAGTCCTTTACGCAAAGCGAATGAGACAGATTATATTGTTAAATCTAATTGTGACTGTGAATCGTGACAATGTATTGCATCACCAAGGAGGTATTATGATTACATGCCGATGTCACATACAGGGGGAGTGCTGGCTCGGTGGTGAGCATGCAGCACTACAAACCATGGCCCTCCAAGTTGGATTCCCGCTCACACCTGTGTGTGTATTTGTGTGTGTGTGTATATGCGACGTGTCGAACTGTGAACGTGTGGGTTTGTGCCCGAGTCCCAGTGTTTTCCAAACGCATTTAAATTCCGATGTGGTGGACAGGCTTTCTTCAATGACAAGTACGAGAGGGAGCATCCGGAAGACTGTGAGAAGCTGGAAAAACTCAAAGATCTAATTGCTTGGCAGGTAGATATATTGTTTTTGTGTCGCTCACGGATATTTTAAAACGTTTAAACTTTCTTAACTTGCAGAAACGCGTTGCTGAGATGGCAAGAACTTTGATGGGTCAGCCATGCAGTTCACTGTTTTAATCCAATAGAACAGACAGCTCAACCCAGGACAGATCTTAGATCCAGAGTTTCATTTAGATCCAGATCAGAGTGATTTGCATATATTTCACGCCAGTTGTTATTTTGTTAAATTTAACGACATCTAACTCAGCTTGAAAGTGTTTATACCTTAACTTGCTCATCACTAAGAGGTGGCAACATCAATCTTATGAATGTTATTCCATAGCTACCGGTGTTAAGTATAATGTTGTATCGCTATTCGCGATTTTCCATATCAAAAACAAGCCAAACACATCAAGTAGTAGTGTTGCAAACCAAAGAGAAATAAACAAAAACACAGTTTTCAGTGTACACACTTTTATCTTCAAATACGAAATTTCAATGGTCTGCAGCGTTGGGTTCTGGAAAAGGTGCAGACGTTGGATCTGGATTATCATATACGTACAAAGAAAAACATTATTGTTGCCGATTTGCCGTTCTTATCTCGTTGTTGACGTGCCGTGCTCACCGCAGCTCTGTGCAGCGCTTTGTGACCCTCGGGTGAAAGGCGACCTACAAATGCAATTATTATGATCCGGAAGCTCGATGGATCCCCAAATTTAATCAGTTAAATTGATCACCATTAAAAATCCACCTGCAAAATTTCAAATTTGTAGCTTGTCCGTGACCGGAGATATAAGAGTTACTATTTTTTTTTTACAAAATATACAAATATAAATAATTATATGCTACGTGACGTTACATAAAAGTGTGTAAACATTAGTATTTACAAACGTTGTGACAACTATCTGCTGCCACCCTCATGATTAACTGCTCCTAAGGATCAGCGCATATTCAGTGCGTTGCACAATGCTTCCAGGTGCACGGTTTTTACAAAAACACATTAAACGGTTGACGAGCGAGGTTTAGACGATAAACCTTCTCGTCAAAATCTCAAACATCTGGCGCGCGCGCGCGATGGTGAGCCGCAGCGAGGGTGCTCGCGACAAGACAGCGCATCAGATAAACAATTCCATCTTCATTTCAGACACCAATGCTGGCAGCTGCCGTGAAAATCCATGGCGAGAAAATCCCTGATGACCTGAGGCCATTACACGAGCGCATCGAGAAGTGTTTCCATCAGCTAAAGGCCAAGGTGGAAAAGCAGTATGGAGCACGCGTTCTGGTGAGCGGTGGTGGTCGCCTCTCGTCGGGAGATGCGTCTCCACGTCCATCCTCATTCGGTGCCAGCTGCATTTGCGCTGGTACTGTTGCGTCTGTTCCATCTGCATCAGTGAGCCCAACACATCATTAACAATCATAACCGTATCGTGGCGGAGGGGGTTTGCGTTTTATAACGAACCGCGGAGCTCTGTCACCTGCTTGCATCGCCCGTGATAAACAGGTCTCGGTGGAGGTTGCAGGCAAATAACGATCCAAAGACCCCCCTCGCCGCCCCCGACTGCAGAGCGTTATTCAGGAAGGGCATTCGGTTGTGATATTTTGCGCCAATACGCCCCCATCACTGGAGGGCAACCGGCCAACCCGGGTCAAGCGAGACACAGTCGTTTAAACCGGCAACAGCAACAACTTAGCAATCTATAATATTAAGAACGATGAATGAATGGCTCACTGAGCTGTAAGTGTTTACAATATTGTTTGCCAAGTGAAAGTTAATTCTCATCAGCAGTCATTGTTTATTCTTGATGCAGGAGGTCCCCATGCAACTGGTCGCCCATATGGTGCAATAGCACCACAATCCATATACTTCACGTGAGCTGATCTCATCGCTCCATCTCCGTAGTGAGCGTCCTCTCGGGTGCATTTTCTCTTATGCCTCTCAATCTATCGCCAATCCCCGCTATCGACCAATGCCCCTTTGAGAGACGCCTCCTGCCCAGGCCTACTTACTTTCGTTCGCAGTCAATAGCGCCTCTGCAAATTGCATTAATTCCTCGATGTTTATGTCTTTCAGCTTAATTCCAAGCTTGCATTTATTCCGCTCTCACCGCAGCTCTGTGCAGCGCTTTGTGACCCTCGGGTGAAAAGCGCTCTATAAATTCAATTATTATTATTATTCCAAGCATCTTGTCACTGTTTTCAGCTTTTGTTCCAATTTGCAATGCTTTGCGATGTTGATTCACGTCGCATAGTGAGTACTGGGTGCAATGAAGAGCAATTCATTATTCACGTTCGAACTCCCAATGATGTCAGTTCAGTATCGGTACCCACTTAATTCTGTACTGAAGTCTATCCCAGCAGACACAGGGTGCAAGGCTGAGCTATGCCCAGGGTCTGACGCCAGTACATCGTAGGGCACTGGGAGCAATTTACTCAGCAGGCCAAATTACTTAGGCAACAGCGTGTCTTTCAATGGTGGGAGGAAACCAGAGTACCCGACAAAAACCCACGCGGGCACATGGAGAGAGAGAGAGAGCACACAAACTCCACATGGAAAGGCACTCGAGCTGGGAACCGAACCCGGGTCCTTCTTGCTGTGAGGCAGCAGCGCTACTCACTGCTCCACCGTGCCGCCCCCAATTACCTTATCAGTAGGCCATGTCTGGTAGGGTAAAATGTGTGTCCTCTCACCCCTTGCCAGACATTTGCATTGCGTGGAAGAGTAGGCCAACATACCTTGTAGACAGGCTGTTTAGAGCTATTATTAATCATTAGTGCACAAACGTCTTTGTCCAGAGCAAGCTACATCGTTATACAGGCACGAGGAAACCGCAGAGAGGTGGGGTGAATGTAGCCATGCAGTCAGCCAGTGCCATCACCTGCCAGACACTGCATTCTATATATTATTATGCTATCGACCAATTTATTAACGAGTATTTGTTGTTGTTGTTGTGGGAGGAAATCGACGCAGAAGAGGGGGAGAACACACAAACGCCACACAGAAAGGCAACCCTGTGCGGGAATCGAACCACCTAGAGCAGGACTTGTTTGTGTGTGAGGCGCAGGCGTTACCGCTACGCCACCCCACCTCAAGTGGAGTCCTTTTCTGGCTCAGGGTGACATGAGCAAACAAACGAGTAGCTCCGTCTTTAGCTTCTCTGCTTGCATGAACAACTTCACGTGGTGTGGAAATCGACGTGTGTCAGACATGACCTCCTATGTAACGCAGACGTAAATATCCCGCTGCATAGGAATGCAGCCCAAGAGACTGAAACGCAATCCCTTATTCGATTGACGCCCTATCTGCACACACCTTGTGGCTTGAGTCAATGTCTCGAGACCACTCGGAGTAATCACATTAAATCATATGGAACTTAACACTTCGTGCAACCGTAATCCTTTTGGGATTTTTTTTCCTCTCCAAACTTGTCGGGACCCACAGACTTTCTTAGATTTCGGCTGCACCCGACCACATTTGTCAGCACATTTGTGACCTGGCAGAGTCACGTCCTTGCTCGTGTCTTTTAGGTGTGTACGGTAGTAATGTGTCGTTTCTCTATCTGACATTCTATTTGGAGATTTAGTTATTATTGAGATGCTGGCGTGGTGCGGTGGCCCAGAGGGTAGCGCTGTCGCCTCACAGCGAGAAGTTCCCGAGTTCGAAACTCGGCTCGGGTGCCTTTCTGTGTGGAGTTTGCATATTCTCTCCCCGTGTCCACGTGGATTTTTGCTGGGCACTCCGGTTTTCTCCCACAGTCCAAAACCACGCTGCTGCATAGGTTAATTGGCTCGCAAACTATATTGCCCGCAGTGCCCGGTGATGGACTGGCGCCCTGTGTCTGCCGGGATAGGCTCGGGCTCACCGCGAGCCTGTACAGGACTAAGCGGTTTCTGACAGTGAGATGCGATGAGATTATTGAGACGCTCAGAACACTTGTTTGCCCGCGTACACCTCATTGGTTGCGCAAGTTGAGCTCAAGAGGGCGATATTGCCGCGTGTTATCCGACTGAAGCAGGGCGCGGGAGACATGACCGGCTCTGAATAACTTCACGGCACATTTATCATCCACCGACAAGGAGGCGGAGAGTATTTTCATGGAGAGGACACCCGAGGGTTAGCCTGGGTCAAGAGCCTCGGCGATAGGCAGCAAACTCGCCTTCACCCGCGCACGTCACTGCCCCGCTGTTGTTGCTGTAATGGGAGATGCTCATCGTTTTTTTATCGTCGCCATCGTTAGCCGTCTTTGTTTTTCCTGCGTTAGAGAACTGTACTGCGATACAGATCGATACAACAACCGTACAAGTAACACGGAATGATGTGGAGGAGGTGGGTAGCATGGTGCCGCAGTGAGTAGCTCTGTCGCCTCACAGCACGGGGGACCCAGATTCGAATCTGTGGAGGATCCCCATGTCCACGTGGGTTTTCTCTCCAGGAGTCTTCCAAAGAGATGCCGGCTGGGTCAAACTGGCATGACTAAATGTGTCCTCCCCCCCCCTCGCAAACTCGCGACGAACAAGCACCCGATCCCAGATTCTCGCTCAGTGGTGCGCCCTCTGTCTGCCAGGATAGGCGACCCTGCGCGCGGTACAGCATTAATCCGCCACCGATGACGAACAAACGAAGCGAGGGTTGTCGTTCATCGACTCTGCTCTTGTTCCGCAGCCGCTGCTGGAGGAGAAGAAGGGAAATCGGAGCCGCAGCTCCATGGCCCTGTCTGTGGGGATGGGGTCAAGTCCATACCGCCCACTGTCTGTCATCTCCACGTCGTCAGCCTTGTCAGACACTCCCACGCCGTCACCCAAGCCTCGCACGGAAACGTTAGAGGCCCCCTTCAGTGCATAAATGAAAATTCATCTGCTGCCAAGTCACGCTAATTGTGCTTGGTCCAGGAATTTAAATCAATATGTGCGGTGACAGGGAAATGAGATGTGTTCATGCGGTGTGTTGAGTGTAGTTATGGGGGGATTTTTTTCCTCCCGAAAATTTACGCTTTAGTTTAATTACAAATTAAATTATAGTCGCGGCAGTCTGCGCGTTTTATTTGCCCGCAGGATTTTAATCAACCGTGTTAAGTTCATTTTAGAATCGTGATTATATGCAGGAGGTTGGGTTATTATGTTGTTTGCATTCTTTATCATCCGACCATCAAAAGGTAAACATACGCTTTTAAATTTTTACTGTGGACAAGTTAGCACACTTTCATATAAAAATATACACTAAAAATTCTCCATGTAGTCAGTATATTAAATAAGTAAATTTGGTTGAAGTTGTTTTTTTTTATACGTTTTTTTTACGGGGTGAGCCAGCAATCATTAACACATTCACATACGTTTTAAATATTAAATATGTCAATTATTTTCTAGCCCAACCCCGTGGTATTCATTACAGTCGGTGTGAGCTGGGCTCTCGACACCGGCGGGCCATCGGAGGGCATCTCTCGTGCGCCTCCCATCCACAGGGCCGACCACACTCCCCAGAAGAAGTTTTCCTGGGCGTCGGCCGTCAAAGCGCTGGAGAGGGCTCAGGAGAGCAATCAGAACCGAGACGACGACGAACGCAGAGAGAAGAGACGGGAGATGCGCAACAGCAAAACCATGGAGGGCCACGAGCGGGAGGCGACGCAGACCGAGCAGGTGGCCCACCTTCTCACCGCCACCGTTTGCCATCAGACCGTCTACAGCCAGCACTCCAGTGCCACGTCGTCCGAACAGGTGAGAGCGTTCTGCGAAATGAAGGCAACTCCAATCGGGGCGTCGAATTGACAGAAATCGTTCAGCGCAATTTGCCAGAACATGCCGCACGTACGAACGGGGAGACGTACGTTGACATTGGCCGGCAGCCGAAATTGCATTTTGACAGTCGGTCGCTGACTACTCGCTGTAATTCCTCGCTTCGCTCTCGCCGGCGCGCCGGCAGCGCGGGGGAACCCAGCCAACGTGACTGAACGTTCCCGCAATGTGACCGCTTTCCCGGTTTCCCGGCAGGCGACGCCCCAGAAACCCGTGCGTCCGAAACCTGCTCCGCGCCGCCGGTCCACCTCCGCCGTGCAGATGACGCCTTCGCACCGCCCGGGATCGTCGGTGCTCTCCTCGCAGATGCTCGCCACCATCGGCAGTGCGTCCCCCGCACGCTCCCCCACTTGTGTTTGCGTTCCCTCGCGCGCCGAGCGGAACGACAACGCGGGCGCCTCTGCGTCGCTAAGAACGCCTCATTGCCGTTGTTGTTGTTGTTGTTGTGGCCGGCCTCCACGGCGGCCTTCGATCGCCCGGCCTACGCGTGTTTCTCGCCACTACCGCTAGACGGCGGCGATGATGACGATGCGATCGGCACCGAGCCGAGAGAACAGCCTGCAGCTGATTGGCGGGATCCTCTGCAGAGTTGTCACGTGACACGATCAGGCAATGGGAATGCTCACACAATCTGGAATTGCACCCACAAGTGTCCCATTATGTACAGGCGCTTAGTCTTTTATTGTTGTAATTAAAAAAGAAGAAAGGACAAGGTGTAATAACAATTGCATTTCTACAGCGATTTTCACCCGAGGGTCACAAAGCGCTGCACAAAGCTGTGGAGAGAACGGCGCGTCAACAACCACAATGACATAAGAATGGCAAATCAACGACAATAACCTTTTTTTGTTACAAATCTGACCCTATGTTTCCAAAACCATATATATATACAGTTATACTTTATTTCAGTTGTATAACAAAAACAAACATAAAAACGTTATGGTTGTTGATTTGCTGTTCTTAAGTTGTTGTTGTTGACACGCCGTTCTCTCCACAGCTCTGTGCAGCGCCTTTGTGACGCTCGGATGAAAAGCGCTCCAGAAGTGCAATTATTATGATTATTATACTCGCTTGCTCGGGTCACTCGCCATACAGGGCCCTTCTCTCAAGGCAAAGCTGGAGAAAGCTCATTTGGGTTGGATGCGGCTTTTCTCCATGCATGCTGTCCCAGGGTCTCGGGAGAGGTCAGAGCACGGCTGGAATTAGACGGGAGCCCAGGAGAAGTCTGTTCCCAGAGCTAACATCCCAGAGGAAACATATTAGACTTTCACGGTTTAAAATTTGAATGCTTATTTTACATGTCAGATGTAATAAAAATGCAGGAAATTAAGTCTCATAAACTCAAAAAAAGTTTCGGGGAAGGACCCCTGGACCCCAGCAGTATCCACGCTTGTTACCGCCACACTTGATCTGCCATTCCATGGTTTGTAACGTTTAACTTGCTGCAAGCAGATGTATAAAACTGGCATCATTGTGTCAATAGCCATGTCAGGAGATGGAACTGACTCGCAAGCCGGTGTGCTAACCATTTACAATTCTACAACATACGTATTCGTGCAGGTACACTTATTCATTCGTTAATTATCTGTACCCTCCTAATACTGTACAGGGTCACAGAGGGCCAGAGCCTATCCCAGCAGACACAGGGCACATAGCAGTGCTATACCGAGGATGGGGCATCAGTTCCTTGCAAGGCACCTGGGGAAATTTAGTCGGGCCAGTTAAACGCAAGCAGCATTTCTCGGGACCGTGGGAGGACACTGGAGTGCCTGGTGAAAACCCACGCGCAGACAGGGAGAACATGCAGACCCTACACGGAAAGCGCCGGTATTACAGCGAGGTGGCAGCTCCACTCACTGCGCCACAGTGCGGTCCCTTTTTTTTACGTACTTGTCATTATTATTTAAGTACGAGGTAAAGGTGTCGATTTCTCATTATAGCCGTGCAGCCTTGTTATTTGCTACTATTTAAAATTCCATTTGCGTACTCTGCACGAATCGCTATTCAGCGCATAGCCTTATGCGAAGGTTAAAACTCAGATGGAAGAGCACCACTAACATGGCTCATGTTAATTCTAAACACATGGCCTAGGAGTGTCACTTGCATGTCAAACTGAATGGTGGGCAATCTATTGCATTCACATACGTATGCACACACGGACACACAAATATCCATCCCAAATTATATATTCTTAAAAATTAATTTCCCTGGACGTATTTTCGATTTCAGCAAACTTAGTAAATTATGGAGACCTCCCCCCATTTAATTGCCAGGAGTCAAAGTGATTTCTTGCTCAAATGAGCAGAGCCTGTGCTACATGCATCTCCATTGTTGGAAATGCACATTGCTATGCCGGGGGTAAGTGCATCCATAAACGAACCACTGTTGACGTCACCGTGAAGTTGTGCTTGATTTATGATCCCTCGGGTATGATGGGCTGAGTGAAGGACCCTGCGCGGTTTCAGCTGGCGACCTTCCAACTGTGATAAACCCCCACTGCTTGTGAGCCACCTGGCCTAATCAAGGGAAATATTCGTAAATTCCATTGAATGAATGTTAACACTCTAAAATGTGCCGAGATGAACGGCACATGGCTCAGAATAAAAGATAAACTGAAGCGTTGCTCAAATTAGCATTGCGGTCGCGATTCTCAGCTGTTAAAAATCTTCAGCCAGTAGAGGATATTCCATTTGATGCTCATTTTATTGACCCCCCAGGGATGATGAGTTGAGTCACGCTTCAACAAGGGTTTGGATTTGTAACCTTCCGACTGCAAGCCGCTTGCTGTACTGCCAAACACTTGCTGTACTGGCCAATGTAGCCTCTTTAATGTGAGCACGTAATTGCGTGTTTTATTTATTCATGTCGTTGTTTGGTCTGTTGCAGAGCTGGTTTTTTTGTTGTTGGTAAAAGTAAACTCACGACAGCGCTTGGAAACAAGCGTTGATGGCCTTGGATTGAAAAGTTCGGGCCACACACCCTCCGATAGAAACGCCAGACAAAACTACATCTGCATGAAAATGCGCTTGCTCTTGCGTTCTAAACGATTTGCACGGCTCGCCAGGTAGTATCCTTGGGAGAGGTGCAAATGATTAAAGCTCGAGTTTCCAGAGAGACACCGCACCACTGTTTAGCTGCAGAAATGCCCTGGATGCTAATGGCCGCATTAATTATTCAATAATGCGTACATATTTCACCAAGCGGATGCATTGTTTGATCAAGAATTCGTAGGCAAGGAGCCAGAGCTCAAAGTCACCGGCGCGTCAGTCTGAACAGACCATGGGGTCAAGTGCTGTTAGCGAGCATCTATTAAGGCCAGTCTGCTTGGTGTCCTTGCGCGCACACCGCACCAGTTCGCTCATCTGAGGCTGCCGTAAGTCCAGTGACCGGCGCAGAAAATTTCCACCACTGCTTGCCGCCGCCAGTGGGAATTGAAGTCGGTTGACTGAGCCTGCAGCAGCGCATGCTAATCACTGCACTACCGCTCCCCACCATGGTTATAGTATTTATCTATTCACAGCATATTTTTTCTATTATAAATGACACACCTGGTTGTTGTTTTTTAACGTTTCCTGTCATATCAGAACGTTTTAAGAGTTGCTATGTGTGGTTAAAGGGGACGGTCTATCTTAATGCATTCATAATCGATACTCGCTTCGTCCTGCACGTGCCCAGTCATGGACTGGCGTCCTATCGTGGGTATATCCCTGCCTTGCTCCCTGTGTCTGTCGGGATAGGCTTCGGCCCACCACGACCCTGTACAGGACTAAGCGGTTTCTGATAATGAGATGAGATGAGCTCCATCCTGCACAGGGTCGCGTTGTGCTGGAGCCGATGACAGCAGGCATAGGGCATACGGCAGGGGGTATGCCCTGTATGGGATGCCAGTCTACTGTAGGGGTACCGGCCGAATTTTTTTAATCAGACCAGTTAGCTTGTCTTTGGACGATGGCAAGACACCACATCACCCGGTGAAAACCCACGCGTTCATGGGGAGAACGCATCAACTACACAGAGGAAGGGCACCCGAGAGCTGGGAATCGAACTCGGTTCATTGCTGTGAGGTGGCAGCACTACTCGCTGCACCACCGTTGCTGTCCGGAGCATCTTTCACGTTTCGTAATCAGTTCTTCGGATCGCAATGTTCCGTTCCTTTCTTACCCTGACCACAACAGGTGCTCCGGATCTCTTCAACCTAGTCCCTTGCAAAGAACCTGCAAATCGGCTGATTCCACCTCCGCTGCCACAGAAAGGCACCTGCATCAGTGACCCCAACCTTCAAGATAACACGAGTGGACATTCTCGGGCATACAGAGGCCCTCAGAGCGATGCTGCCGCAACAGACAATGTAAGTGTGAAATATATCGTTGTTTTTGTCAGGGGTATTTAATTGTTTAAAAGGAATATTTATTTTTTCAGATTTGTTAGCTTTGCATTGCTGTAGGTTTGCGGGTAAGAGCTGTTCATTGTTAACGAATTAACAATAGAAATTATATTGTTAGCATGTAACTGTGGCAATGTGTTCTGTGGGGATCATTATCTTGAAATTGTGAACATAATCTGAGCTTGCTGCACTTGGCTGACCTGATTTTTTTTGTTTGACGCTTTCAGAAATTTGTTACCGATTTCCCACCACCAACCCCTCCAAAAACATCTTTGAGAATTAAACCGCAGTAGACACAAAGTGAATCTCTCCATGGGGAACGGACAGCCAGAGATGGTGTGATTTATCAAACGGATAGCCTAACGGCTCGAATGACATTTAGTGCAAATACAAGATCAATTATCAACGTATACCTTAAAAGGTATTTCATTACACTTCTAAAGAAAAAAAACGAAATCAAGATTATTTTTCACTTAGCTTCGCATCAATGTGCCAAGCATCACCGAATTTGAATTTTGCTTTAATATGTTATGAACAATTTATTTTTCCAGTTGCCACATTTGAGAGTGTTTACTTTCACGCATAATACAAATGCCATGTGCACTCTGCCGGTGAGAGCAAGCATATGCTGCCTTCATTTTGTAATGTCACGTATTTATGAGTGAGCTTTAATAGTGGCTTTAATAAGAAACCGCTTTCTGCATATTCTCAGGTCTAACATATTTTAATAGGGCATGATAGAAATAAAATCAAACTATGGGCCTATTGCCTGCTGCAACAGTCGTGTGCTCGTGGTTGATCTATGACGTGACGTGAATCTGGCTGTGCTCAGTGTTATTATGTGTAACGTGTAAATGCGTGTTTTATGTTGAGACTCCTTGATGCATTACGCTCGGACCATAAATTGGCATTTTACGTTTCAAACAGCACAGCGTTTTTCCTTGGGATTTTTATTCCATAGTAATATAATAGTTATTGTTGGGGCAAAACTTTAGTTATTAATGAATAGAGACTAACTGCAATAGGAACTAACTGGAATACCAAAGAGCAAGTACATGTGTTGTTTTATGTATGCTAAGGGCTCATTTAAAATGTAGTTTTACACATTATCTGTGAGCTTTTACACTTGCTATAGATTTTAAAAAACTGGAAATTCAATTGCCCAGATGAAGTGTTTTTTTGAAGGAAATTATGTTTTTGAAATGTGGAGTTTTGTTTTTTTACAAATGTGTTACGTTATGCAGCTTAGCAATTGAAATAAAAAATACTCTTCAAATAACATGCATTATTTTCATATATATCTTGTCATCGCAAGCATGTGTTGACCTAATGAGTATGTTTAGGCATTTATATGTTTACGAAATGTTGAATAATTCAAAAATGTCAGCTTTTATCAAGGGACGTTATAACAAAATCTCATCTCATTGTCAGAAACCGCTTCGTCTTGTACAGGGTCGCGGTGAGCCAGAGCCTATCCCGGCAGACACAGAGCGCAAGGCAGGGATATACTGACGATGGGACGCCAGTCCATCACCGGGCACTGCAGGCAATTTAGTCTGCAAGCCAATTAACCTATGCGGCAGCATATTTTTGGACTGCGGGAGGAAACCGGAGTGCCCGGCGAAAACCCACGCGGACATGGGGAGAGAACATGCAAACTCCACACAGAAAGCAGCACCCGAGCCGAGATTCGAACCCGGGCCTTTTTGCTGTGAGCCACCGTGCCGCCCGTTAAAAATAATAAACCAGCAAAATAAACGCAGGCACAAGGTATTTCATCTGTCGTGTAATTAAACGATTGATGTTTTTCATTTCAAATTACTGGGCAATGGCATTCGAGAGAGACATGATTTACATGTATTGAACAGCAGTGATTATGGATCATCCAACAACTTCCGAATAATTTGTCTCAACTTAAATAAGGTTATAACTTAACCGTCATGCATCACTCTCAAGTGATTACTTAATTTTCCTTGGCAACATAATTTGATACTGCACTGCACAGTTGCAATTGGCATGTTCTTGAATTCTACATTTTTCACACACTTTCCATTTATCCAGATTGAAATGCTGAGCACACGTTAGTATTCCATCAATATACAATACAATACCACCCCTCTCCCATTAACATATGGAGGAAATGATCTATACAGCCGCTGGGTTAGGCTCACGCTCAGAATAAAATTGGATCTGGGAACAAATTGCCTCGTGACATTTCAGTGCTTTGAAAAACAGAAACATTTGTAAAACCTCACTTCCTTAGCGCTAAAACAACCTTGGAATCTGGTTGATTAATTATGACAGCTGGCAGTCAGACTTTTTTTTTACGTTATCGTGTAGAGTGGCACGGTGACCCAGTGGGTAGCGCTGTCGCCTCCTCACAGCAAGAAGGTCCCGGGTTCGAATCTCGGCTCGGGTGCCTTTCTGTATGGATTTTGCATGTTCTCTCCCCGTGTCCACGTGGGTTTTCGCCGGGCACTCCGATTTCCTCCCACAGTCCAAAAAACATGCTGCTGCATGGGTTAATTGGCTTGCAGACTAAATTGCCCGCAGTGCCCGGTGATGGGCTGGCGTCCCATCGTGGGTATATCCTTGCCTTGCGCCCTGTGTCTGCCGGGAGAGGCTCTGGCCCACCGCGACACTCTACAGGATTAAGCGGTGTCTGGCAATGAGATGAGACAGACGTTATCGCTTACCGGATGCAATGAATGCGCTTGGGCCTTAAATACTACCGCTCGATCTGACGCAATGGTTGTGTTTCGTCATCTCGGCCCTGTGTGAGAACTCGATCTCGTGATGGTGGAATTGCTGCGCTGGAGAACATTTCATCTGAATATCCACTTGATTCGCGTTTTGTCGCGTAAGCCTGCCGTTAGGGTCTGTGGATTAGGCACGGAAGCTACTGAAGAGGTATTAATTACGGGGAGGTGTAGTTGCGCTTTACTAGCATGCCCTGGAGAATTACCCAAACGACTTCCTCATCCTGTTCCGGAAAAAAACAACTTTCCTGACACTTCGCCAAGTCTGAGCGTGTAATCACAAGAGTTTTTTTCCTGCCCCCTCCCCCTAGTTCTTACGATCTTCACGTCATGCCTTTGTATTTTGCAATTTTGAATTTCCATTCGTCATCAGCAAACGTTCGATCCACTGCTGAACGAGGGTCTTCTTTCCAATGTCATCGCCATTCATCACCATAACGCCACAATCTTTCTCACTCTCATACGTGAGCTGATCAAATCGCTCCATCTGATTGGTCGTGCTGTCAGGCGCGTTCTCTCCTTGAGTGTCATTTAATCACCAACCTCACCAATTGGCTATAATCCCAACTTGCAAATATATAGAACACAAGCCCACTCACTCTCCTCGGCAGTAAATTACATCTCTAAGTTGTGTTCTTCTGTGATCCATACGATATTTCTAGATGCCTCACGGAGTAATCGTTAGCATGGATCTCTCCATTATTCTTGCGAGAGCCGTTGCTCTAGTCGCTGTGGGTGACAGCATCGAGTGAACGACTGTCCACGTGTGATTGCCCTGGAACACCTTTGAAAGTCAATGCACAAATCCTGAATCTCTTTGCTGGATCCCCAGAGGCATCACCACCCCCTCTTGTTCATATCTGCATGATAACGTTTCTATTTGCAGACACCGTACACATGAGCGAAACAAACGTTATTGCAATAATATTGGCATTTTCCAGAGCGCTTTTCACCCGAGGGTCACAAAGTGCTGCACAGAGCTGTGGAGAGAACGGCGTGTTCACAACAACATCAGAGTAGATCGATCATGTAAAATAATGACTATAACTCAATTAAGTAAACAAAATAACAAATAAAATAAACAGTAAATTAAAAAAAGGAATAAGTGTTCCTGAGCAAGCACGGGTCGGCCATCATCATCCAAGCACAACAACAGTGAGCAGCATCAACAGTCCCAGCCAGATGACTTCAAGAGCTTACGGAACAAGTGAGTCTTAAGCTGGTATCTGAAGATACCCAAGGACTCCGCTGAGCGAATTTCTCATGGAAGTGAGTGCCAGAGTCCCGTGCAGTTTGCTGCAGTCATAACACAACACGTTTGCTGAACAAATTTAAATGTTTCTTCGGAGGGACACAACTTTACGGGAGAAACACAGCTCTGAAGCAGTTGTGTCCCGCCTGAGAGTTCACTAGATCAGCCGTTCTCAACAGGCAGGTCGCGACCCATCAGTGGACCGCGAGCGCCACCTGTGGTCCGTGGAGACCAGACCCCTTGTGGAGCTTCAGGTCCTGGCTTTGAAGATCCCCAGCCATTGCAATGAACGTTAATAAAATGTATTATTTTGTGATTCTTTTAAACCAATATTAATTCTATAAACGCGGAGAAGCATCGATTATTCAGTAAATATTAGGTGCAAGGTTTACGATGCACGCATATAATCGTTCATTTGAAAATCAGTTATTTAAATTAGTATTTTGTCGCATGTGATGAGATCATGTCACGTGAGCAACCACGAGTAATGCTGTATTCACCGCGTAAAACAATATCGTGGTTTTTCTACGAATCTTGACTGAATTGCACCGATTTACAAATTTTTCTGCGCTGCTGAATCGTCTCACACCCGATAAATACTACAGCACAATTCATTCAATCATTTCGTAATCTCATGTTGTAACTATTAAAAGACATTGTGTCAGATTCACGTTTATTCTGTGCTTACCAACTAAAGAGCGGGTGCTGCGCAAGATTATGGGCAGGGAACGGTGTTCGTTCAATGCGTCGGCGAGGATGAATCATACATTCCTGACCGTGGTCATGGATTATTGTCGCTGGTGCATCTCACGTCGAGCAAGCGTTACGAAGCGACGGGCAAAAGTGCGCGCAACTTTAAAAAAAAAAAGATCAAACGCCCGCAACTCGAATAACTTCCACTTTGCTGCCCGAGCCTCGTGCTTTCAATTACAGTGATCTCCACGCGACAGGTGGCTCAAAGCTAGCGGCTCGCAATCAAGAGGCCGAGAGTTCAAATCCTGGTCGGGTTTTGATTTGCCCAACTATCGCTCTAGGGTCGAGAGAACAAGCAAGCACCCAGTGGGGATAATCAGCATCGGTCTTCTTGCGAAGGGATTCTTTCCCACCATGCCAAAATGTAGAATTTCCAATACTGGCTGGGAGCTGTGAAGAGGAGACTAGCACCGGGCTACAATGTTAACTGCAGCAAGCAATTACGTTTAGTTTACATTTTCTTTTGTTGTGCATTATTCATTTCAGTCTCCAGTTAATTTCCGTCTCTGGGGATTTTGTCTGTGGCAGAGTGCCAGACTTGTCAGCCCATGCAGGCTGTAACGGAGGAACTTCCACCTGCTTCGAGTGTTTTTTCCATTAGGATGACTTTGTGCTGTTTGTCCCAAAATCCGAGCCAGACGTGGAGTTTAATAATCCGATGTGCACGCTGCTCAATTTCAGTTGTGCGACAAATAATTTGACCCCCAGAGTCCTGTTTGTGCTGTTTGCAAACACACCTGTTGCCATTATATACAAGATTCCAATGACTAAATTTACTGCTGTTATCATTTACCACAGTTTACCTGAAAAATAGATAAATATAAACTTGTTTAGGAAGACTGCATTATAAAGTAGACGCTCATTGTGATACCATATTTCACTCTTAACATACTTGACAAGTACGTCGCCCATACCCTGATGTCAGAGTGCTTTGCCGAGAGAAGGATCGATGGCCGAACCCAGTAACTGTAAGTAAAATTCATTCCCACTCGTCTTGCAAATGCGTTCCCTACGGCATCCGTCCATGAAAGATGTATCTGGCATAATGAAGGTGGTAACGTAGAGATGGCCTTTGCAGATGATGTGCTGTAAATAGATGAAAGGTGGAAATAACGATACATAGGTGTTCATTGCAAGTGGAGTTAAGCCTCATCTATTTTTACGGTGGTGATTTTTTTTTACTTGAAAATGGATCTCCTAGGTGTGATATGGGATTCACCTCGATGGCGCATGTAAAACAGGATTCAACAAATCTCAAAGTCTTCTCTCGAAGGCCCATTATGGCAACTACGCCAGCGCCACATTCACCCAGGGCTGATGGATGTAACGCGTATACGCAAGTGGAACTTTTTGCAGGTAAAGCAAACTGCGATATATCAAAATCTAAAGTCCACGTGACAAACAATGTGCTTATGAATGTGCGATTGATGCATGCAGGGAGTATGGGAAAACTGCTCGTTTTTCTTGTACCACAATGATTTAGGAAGGAAACGTAGTCTCGTAAAAAAAAGGTGCTCTGACATTGCACCGTTGTTTCTTTATTGCATGCAACGATCAATGTGGCGTTAGACAGATGGCAACCGAATGATGGCCAACCAGTTTAAGTTCATGCTTTATCTCGCATGTTGACAGCTCTATGTAAATTACCAACAGGGGTTGTTGGGTGTTCACTGCAGTAGAGATGCGATTCTATATTAAACATAGTTTTTAACCAAACCAGATTTCTGGCAGCGTAACTCAATTCCTAATACCTTATTGTTTTTCAAAACGTCGATTGATATTTAACAGGGCAAAAGTGGCATCGTACACTGGAATTAAAGTACTTTGTCTTAAATCTTTTACAGTAGATTCAAAACTACTACTGCGCGGGTATTCTGCGATTGTACTTTATAATTTTTGCATGTGTTTGTGGGTCCACTGCGGTGCCTTCAGTGGGAGAGCGGTTGCTCAGTGGTTATTACGCTGGGCAGCAAACATGATCACCTGAGTTCGAATCCCACTCGCAGGTAACGCCAAACCGGTCCTGGCCTCAAAACACGTACATAGTGCAGTGTGTGAACATTGCCACTCGGGATACAAAGGCGAGCGAGCATGGTGCTGGTCACCCACCTCCTCTCTGCCGTTTAGATCTTCATAGGTGATCGCCAATGGCACATTGTACAGAGTCGCTGTACAGGACAGAGGGCGCAAGACTAAAACCAAAATGCAACGCCAGTACATCGTAGGGCATTTTGGGGGGGAGGGGGGGGGAATTTATTCAGCAGCCCAATTAACATAGGCAGCAGCGTATCTTTGGACGGTGGGGGGGACTGGAGTACCCGGGGAAAACCCACGTGGACACAGGGAGATAAAACATGCAAATTCCACAGAGAAAGGCACCCGAGCCGGGAATCGAACCCGGGGCCTTCTTGCTGCGAGGCGACAGCGCTACTGCACCGCCCTTGGAAGCTTTATGAGGAAGTGAATCCGGACCGCTCGGTTCCTGAACAAGCTTCCAGCACGTGGAAGGAAATTCAATTGATTCTATTAATTGTTATTATTTAGCAGTCGCCAGTATACAGGGCGACTTACATTTCAAACACCGATACATGTAACGATGTAGGTTTTCACGGCTCGATGCGTGATGATTGCTTCGAAAAGCTGCTCTCTCGGGACAGCCGCGTCGATCGCTCCCTCTCTCTCCACCTCGCGACGTTTCGCATCGCACGTTAGAGGCGTCCTCAGGCGCAGTCAAATAAAGAAAAAAATAAACAGAAACATAGAGAACAGCGGTAGCCCAACAGATGTCATGAATTCTGGCGAGCGCACTGAGTCGCAAGCTGTACGACAGCGCTTTGCGGAGATGTTGAGTAGAAATCTGTACTTGGAGAGGAATGTGGTTTACGCAACTTTAACACACGGTCACCACAACAAACCAATCTCATTGTCAGAAACCGCTCAGTCCTGTACAGGGTCACGATGAGCCGGAGCCTCTACCGGCAGACAGGGTGAAAGGCAGGGATATACCCACGATGAGACGCCAGTCCATCACCGGGCACTGCGGGAAATTTTGTCTGCAAGCCAATTAATTTATGCAGCAGAATGTTTTTGGACTGTGCGAGGATACCGGAGTGCCCGGCGAAAACTCACGCGGACACGGAGAGAGAACATGCAAAGTCCACACAGAAAGGCACCCGAGCAGAGATTCGAACCCGGGACTTCTTGCTGTGAGGAGGAGGCGACAGCGCTACCCACTGGGCCACCACCGCGCCACCCTACAACAAAACATGTAGGAAGTAAGGAATCCACGTTGGTCCTGCGCGTGAATTACAAAATCCAGAAAGCCACGCAAATTATTTAAATAAATGATACATTCAATTAAAATTTACTTTGTTCTATGTGCATTCTACTGCACTTCTATATGTTAGACTTTTAACGGTTATAATTGTTTAGTATGTTTACATGTAACATGATCAGCCCTTTGCCAATCACTGCTTGATCTAGGCCACTAACACTGTCTTGTTCATACGGGTTATTTTGACTATATTTCAAGCAAGGCTGCTCAGTGGAGGCTAATTAATAATAAAATATACATTTCTAAAGCGTCTTTCACCCGACGGTCGACGCAGAGACAGCAAGGCATGGAACCAATCCAGATATTACTCGTCGCTGTGAAGATCCGACTCTTGTCCAACACTTGTCCACGACTATTCCGGTACAATTAGAAATCTTACGCGGTTATCATCACCTCAAGAGCCGAGCAGAAGAGGTGGTGGGGACTTTGCGCGTCTTCTCAGACAAGCGCGGAACATTGACTTGTGTGAATTTGCAACGGGATGACTTTAGAGCTGGCGGGGTGGGGAGTGGGGAGTGGGGGGCTGTGATGGATGAATGACGTCTGTCAGCGATTGTCCATGCGCCAAGAGAGGAGGAGGAGGTTGTGAGTGGCGCTGCTGCGAGGAGTTTTATGGTGAGCGGTAGTGCAGGGAGACAGGAGCGGTAGTACAGGGAGACAGGAGCGGTAGTGCAGGGAGACAGGAGCGGTAGTGCAGGGAGACAGGAGCGGTAGTGCAGGGAGACAGGAGCGGTGGTGCAGGGAGACAGGAGCGGTGGTGCAGGGAGACAGGAGCGGTAGTGCAGGGAGGCGTGCAACAGTGACACCACGAGACTCGTGGCTGTGACACCGCCATCAGCAGGAAACCTTGCCGCGCTGACCCCGCTTGAGGAGCCGGTGATGAAGTGCGCAGCGCGAGGGTATTTACTCGAGACAGGGGGGGACCAGCCATGACCCTTGCGGGATTGTTTTAGCGACCGTTGGGAGTTTCTCGAGGAGACTCCATGACGGTTGAACAAAGACGAACATTGCAGATTGTGAAGCGAGTACTCCGGTTTCCTCCCACCTTCCAAAAGACATGCTGCTGCTTGTCTAGGATAATTGACCTGCTGAGAAGATTTTCCGCAGTGCCAGGATGTATCGTCCCGTCTTGCGCCCTCTGTCTGCCGGGATAGTCCTCGGCCCCCTGGACCGTGCAGAGGATTCAGCGGGTATTAATGATGATGATGATGACCCTGCTGTGCCGCAGGTGGGAAGCTTGACAAATGTGGCGATGATGAGCGAATGAACTGTAAATGAAGCGTGTGCCGTGAGAGGGAATTTGCAAGTCTGGTGCTGAAGTTGGTGAGGCTGCTGAGGTCTTGAGTGCAGTCGTGAGCGATTATCATCATTTTCGGCACCCGCTTAATCCTGTACAGGGTCGCGGGGGACCGGAGCCTATCCCGGCAGACAAAGGGCGCAAGGCGGGGCTATACCCAGGATAGGACACCGGTAAATCGCAAGATCTTGGGGGCAATTGATTTATTAAGGCCGATGAACCTTGGCAGCAGAGTGACTTTGGACGGCGGGAGGAAATCGGAGTACCCGGCCAAATTGATGTGGTCGGCACAGTCGGAGAGTGGAGCCAGGGATTAACATAACGGGGGGGCGGAGCGAGGGATGTGGGGTGGCTGCGTCTGCGGACCTTGATTGCCTGCTGTCAACCACAGCTCGGCTGTACAAACTGCACGGCAAGGCGTTAAGATGCTTGAAGTGATTGGTGCGGGTCGGTGGGGGGGGCGGGGGGGTGAAGCTTGTACGAGTTGGATCCATTCATGCATCTCACGGCTCGATGTGTGACAATCAGGCCTGATTGTGCCTTCAATGTGGGAGGCGAAACGTCGAAAAGGAGAGAGGCGTAACGCTCGATACGGCCATCCTGAAAGAGCAGCCCGAGAGAAATCATCGTACTCCAAATAAATGTGCATGCTAAAAGGGATATTAATTTAATAAAAACTCGATTTGTTTTCCCTTCACAATAGACGAACAAAACTATATCCAAATTGTGAACAAATCGTCAAATTGGATAATTCCTTTCCAGAGCTGTCAAAGCGCCGCCCCCCTCTCGTTCACGTTTCGCCTCCCACGTTGTGTGGCAGATGTGAGCGCTCGACACGACGATCCTGGAAGAACAACTTTGGAAAGCAATGATCACGCATCGAGCCGTGACGAACCGACACCGGTACAATCGTTCAATTTAACAACCCCGATTGAGAAGCACTCTACTCCATCTAGTGGAGAAGAGGAACTTTCGCTGATCCAAAGGTGATCTGGACAGCAATTCCACGACGAATATAAAACAAGATAAACTAATCACGGGCGGCACGGTGGTGGCCCAGTGGGTAGCGCTGTCGCCTCCTCACAGCAAGAAGGTCCCGGGTTCGAATCTCGGCTCGGGTGCCTTTCTGTGTGGAGTTTGCATGTTCTCTCCCCGTGTCCGCGTGGGTTTTTGCCGGGCACTCCGGTTTCCTCCCACAGTCGAAAAAGCATGCTTCTGCACAGGTTAATTGGCTTGAAGACTAAATTGCCCTCAGTGCCCGGTGATGGACTGCGTCCCATCTTGGGTGTTTCCCTGCCTTGCGCCCTGTGTCTGCTGGGATAGGCTCTGGCTCACCGCGACACTCTACAGGATTAAGCGATTCTGACAATGAGATGAGATGAGATAAACTAATCACTAGATTCAACACCAACCGCGTGTTGGTAAGTAACAAGCTCACGCATATTCTGATCTCGCAACTTCAGATTTGAATGAAGCTGGAAAGCACATTACACTCTCATGAACACGTGGAACAAATTCACAGTTCTTTGAATAAAATGTACTGGTACGTTAGTTAATTTACAACAAGAACCTAATAATCATAAATTATACTACTGTTAAAGAAACATCGCCTATTATATATTACCCTGAAACGCTGCCTATATATATTTAGTTTAAAACAATGTGTTTGACTAACACATAACGTTTTTTATTACAATCAATTATGCTTGCACACAGAAGTCAAAACAGGCATCAATAGATTCCATTGGTCAAGAAAGCCTTCAAATTCAAGTTATCATGAAACCATCTTTACAATACAGTCACGTAAACATGAGTGCATGGCAAACGTGCTTTAAGATTAGCAAACTGCTCTACAAACTCTGAATTAATTACCTTCGTTATTAACCTTTCCGTTCGTGAATGCTGGCGTTGAAATTTGTATGGTGTTGATATTGTATTTGTATGGAAGATGCGAGCCAACCATTTGACATTCAGTCATTAAGCGCACGAAGAAAGCGCCGACCCCCGCGGCCAGTGACGTTCTTATGACGTCTCTTGGTGCTGACATTTTCTGCCGACATGACTGCCCTGACCTGGTTGTCTTTTACAATGTCGTCTACAGAATATTGCTGGCTCTCTGTAGTTTCAGATACGTAATCAATACGCGAGAAGTAAAGATGAAAAAAGACGCAAAAGCCTTGGCGTTGTTGTGCGGATAAACGGTGCGTTTGTGAAGGATTAGAATCCGCTACCCTGAGTGTAAACGCACATAGGTTACATTCTTTTCGATATTATATTTAAATATATCGTCCTTGCTGTTCCAAGCAGACTGCTACACACACACATCTAAAAACTAAAAACACCCAACAGGTTTGTTTTAACAATCGAGCAAAAGTTGTACTTTGAAAGCTGCCAACTTTTTTTAAAATGCCGTTGCCATATAGAAGATACTACTGCGATGTTCTTGAATCCTTTACTACGCAAATATACATTTATTTATATTTTTAACGCGATCTTAAGACCACAGTTTGTTATCCTGGACTTCTTCTGGGGTTTGTTGATGCAGCAATGTATGCACAGTTAGTCATCACCCACGATAAATTTACAGTCAACACCACCACGTGGAACAAAGTGCGTAGATGTTCAGCTCCAATAGATTTATAAGAACAACTTTGCCACTGGCTGAAATGACAGTATAAACAATTAACTTCCACCCCAACATAATAATTGCTGTCCTGGATGAAAAATAGTAATAATAATCACTTGTATGTATCGAAAAATATATGCGCAAGACCGTGTTACATATTTACACTTGTAATAATCGTACTTAAAATGTGTAACTATCAAGCCATGTGACCATTCAATGAATTCCCCAAGAGGACAACCACCAGTCATCACTAGAATAATGACTAACGAATTTAGATAAATACTCGTGCTTTGTTCTGGGGGTGCTATGAAGCTCTGTGATGCGTTTCTGACTGCTTCTTCCCGCAACTTGGCATGCTGTCAAGATTACCGGCCACGCGTCGGGAGTCTCAATAAAGGAGGATAAATCGTCTCGATCAGTTTTGAATCTCCAATTCAGGTCCCTGGGGGGTGTGGGGGCTTTGAGGAAGATCCCAACGCGTGAAGAAAAACGTCACACATCACGGCGAACTACACGCAACTCAACCATAGAGATCGTCAGAGAGCGATAGCGCAACGCAGTCACGTAACGAGCAAATCTACCGTGTAACGGCTTCAGTTATTAAGCAGAGCAATAGTTTGAGCAATGATCCACATCGATTTAGAGGCGCAAACATGAAGAACAAGTACCTGCTGTATACATCATCACATCGATCAAATAACGTTTCTCCACTCTGGGGCCTGATTAACCATTCCTGTGCAAGTGCCTCCACTACACTTAGTTCGTACCTGCATTCTTTTTTTTTACGTAGATTTCGGTCAATTTGGCGGCATACGAAAGTACTGCTTTCGTTGACCGTAACAGGACGACATGTTATTTGCGACATCTGAAAGATAAATTAATAATTGCGTATAGAGAGCGCTTTTCACCCGAGGGTCACAAAGCGCTTCACGGAGCTGCGGAGAGAACGGCGCGTCAACAACAACGGCACCAGAATGGGAAATCAACAGCATCAACATTTGTTTTTTGGGGTGTGTTCTTTCTTTTTTAACGCACACAGGCGTTGCAGAACAACGATGCCACAGGGGTGACCTTGTATAGCTGCAGGGCCGCGGTACCTCGCGCCGGTTTACAATGTGCCCAGCGTCGAGGAGCTGTTTAGACCATAAGCAATCCTTTGACGATATGACACGCAAGGGATGACGCAGTACCCTTCTCCACCTTGACACGATCCACGCGGTGTCCGCGTGTCTCCGTGTTTATGGTACACACTCAACTCCCGTGCCTGTTGCCGCTCCGAGGTTGTCACCTACTCCCCGGATGGTTCAACATGACACATGTTTGTGATAGCAACACGGGATCCAGAATTTTCTTGCGCGACGGGGAGTCACCTTAATCCACGAACGTAGCGAAATCATTGAGCTTCTACAGCTGGCGTCCCCCACGGTTGCCCTCCCCACCACCCCACGCAAAATAAGTGATTTCTTTCAGCAATCATTTAGAGCGGCGCGATTAACGAGGCCAGACCGCGAGATCTCGCTTTTGGAGCAGCAAGTTTAAAAGCTGTGCTCGGTTGGGAAAAAAAAGCCAGTAGATTATGCTGCCAATATTCTTGCTTTAAACAACCACAATTTAGCAGTGATGTCCTAAGTCCTTGAGCTCCTGATTCTATTTTCTACCGTGCAGTCAGAATATGCTCCTTCCAAAACAATTTCTACCCCCCCCCAAACCCGCACTTTACAAAACACCACACTTCTCTTAATCTCTGCTTGAGCTGGATTTCAACTTGCCTTATGCCAATGATATTTTAGGGGTGTTCCAGACTTTACATCAAAGTCAGGCATTTACCAGGTAAGCTCATTAGAGTAATCCCACCTGACTGCACCTGCCAGGGATGAGTTAAGCTACAATTCTGCTCCCAAAAAAATAAACCGCTGTTCACTCCCTCAGTGGGGGCCCTCAAGTGTCACTGATAGCACAAAGCCCTTTTTGAGCCATTGCTCCTTGTTTGATGCCCCATAGTTTGGGGAGAAGTTTAAAAAAGAAGGGCAGAGTTGAGGGGAGAGGAGTAGCTCCTAAGCCAAAGCCATAATCTTTTTTTACACTTTTTAAGCTCTTCCCTCTCCTCCAGCAGCATCAATCTTAACATCAAAGCCTTCTCCCCAACTTTTTTTTTGAAGTCCTTAATATGACAAAGCGCAGTTTTGCACCGTAATTGATTTAAGGGTTAAAAAAAAATTCTAAGTATTCGTGCCGTGTGGGGTGGAGGTTTTCCCGAGAGAGATGAAATCTCCTCGCGATGGCCCAGGCGCCCAGCGCAGAACTCCTCTCGCGCCCACCGCTCGCGATGAAGGACCGAGGACACGCTCAGCGTGCCAGGAGGTCACCGGGGTCAAACGAAACCCCCTCAAGACACCGCGTTTGAAAGTCGCGATTATCTTTAAATAATGTACGAGCGAGGAGGGGCTGGCGGAAGGGTAAAAAAAACAATGAACTGAACGTGACGAAGGCGGCGCGGTGGCGTAGTTGAGTAGCGCTGCTGCCTCACAGCAAGAAGCGTCGGGTTCGACTCCCGGCTCGGGTGCCTTTCTGTGTGGAGTTTGCGAGTTCTCTCTCTCTCCGTGCCCGCGTGGGGGTTTTGTCAAGTACTCCGGTTTCATCCCACCGTCCAAAGACACGCCTCTGCCATGGTAAATTGACCTGCTGAGTAAATTTCCCCCAGTGCCCTGCGATGTACTGGCGTCACGTTCTCAGCACAGCCCCGCCTTGTGCCCTCTGTCTGCCGAGATAGGCTCTGGCACACCACAACCCTGTACAGGATTAAGCGTGCATTGATAATGTATGAATGATAAACGTGACTAAACAAACGTGTAAGCGGTACGAGCGAAGTTCAGTATCAGTACCCGAAGTATGAGCGTCAGTTGTTCAATGTTTATAACAAAGCGCTGCACAGAGCCACGGAGAGAACGACAAGTCAGCAACAACAACCAAATATGATCGGCAAATCAACAACAATAACGTTATTTGTTTGTATTGCGTAGATGCACAGTAGGCCCTTGGTCAATCCACTGCTGGATGAGGTGTATTCCCACGTCGGCGTGGTTCTTGACTGTTATTCTACCGGCTTTACCCGACTGAATCGTATCTTAAACACCTCATCTCATTATCTGAAACCGCTTAATCCTATATAGGGTCACGGTGAGCCGGAGCCTATCCCGGAAACACAGGGCGTAAGGCAGGAATACACCCGACGACGGGACGCCAGTCCATCGCCGGGCATTGCGGGACAATTTTAGTCTGCGAGCCAATCAACCTATCCAGGAGCATGCTTTTGGACTGTGGGAGGAAACCGGAGTACCCGGCGAAAACCCACGCGGACACGGGGAGAGCATGCAAACTCCACACAGAAAGGCGCCCGAGCCGAGAGATTCGAACCCGGGACCTTCTTGCTGTGAGGCGACAGCGCTAACTACTGGGCCACCGCGCCGCCCGTATCTTAAATACCGCCGATCTGAAGTCAAGTTTATACACATCAAAGCAATTTCCTGCTCAAACGAACAATGACCTGGTGCTCTTCCCACGTGAACAGCGCAGAGCCGATGCTGAAAATTCCACATTCTTATGGCAGCGGCCGGTCTGTCCGTAGCACAAAGCGTTACTCATTTCACTGACGCTTAAGGGATAATGGAGAAAGATCACAGCCAGGATGTTTACCCACATATTTCCGATGTCGAGGCACTCGCTCATCCACTAACAGCCACGGTTATAATACGAGCTCCATTCTCCTGTCACGACCACCCCAAAAGTTATAGTAATGTCTTATCGGACCTCCTACCACTCCATGTAATGAAAGGTCGCCGTCCCAAAATACAATTCGATTAAAAATTATTATTTCACGTTGTTTTCACTGTAGTAGCCTCTCGTGACTTGAGGGATTCACGAGATCTACTTAACAACCATCCCCTTGTCAATCCACAGTTAGATGAAGACCTCCTCACGTAGTGTTGGTCACGGGAGGTTTTGTTTTGACCATACCTCATCACACAGGTCAGTGTAAGTTGGGTGAAGGGTCAAAGTAGAATAATTTCAGACATCGCTCACGGCTAGGACTCAAACTCAGCGGACTAGTTTCAGAGTGTGGTGCTCAAACCACGACACCTACCTGAAATTCAAACGACAAGACGAACTAGATTCTCACGTCGGTGACTAAATTCACGTAGGGCGGCAGGGTGGTGACATCTGCAATTCCTACTCCTGGCAGCTTTGTGTGCGAATTTCGTGTGTTCTCCCCCTGTTCTGCTTGCTTTTCCTCCGGGTTTTGTCCAGTTTCCTCCAACAACTAGAAGAAAAAAAACACTCGTTAAATAATTGGCTGATAAAATAGTAATATAGAGGAAGGCAGTGTCTGGTGGGTTGGTGCCCTGTGACTGTGGTTGCCACTTTCCCATCTCTCAGCAGTTCCCTGTAGCGCTTTGGAACCTCTGGCTGAAAGGCGCTACGTTTAATAACAATGAATCGTGTTTTGGGGTCTTCACAGTCCATTTTCATTGATAAACTGCACGTGTCGTCACACCCCGAGACAAAAGGCCCACCTTCGACTTGTTGGTCTAGACTTGTTGGCTGCTCCTCTCAAACTGGAGCCTGCTGCACGGCGTGCATAATTTCAACACGGTGATTGCTGCTTAGCATGACATTAGACACAAGGAGGGACAACCCAGAGGCCTTCTACCTCCCGTGTTGCTCAGCTGCTGGCCCAGATAACTGCTAAGAAAAGAAAAAAGAATTGCAGAAAAGAAAAACTCACAGTTGGCCCAATTACCACGTCGCACAGCCACACCCAGCCAGTCGCGGATGCATCAGATAAACTATCTTAATTATTACCATTAACCTGACGTACATTTAGATTCACATCTGTACGACGCACGCCCCCTATTTTGCAGCTAAATTAAGGGAGCACGCGGCCAGAGGGCATCGCAAGATTACAAAGGAACGATGCGCCCTCTGCAACGGTGAATCTCGTCCTACCCAGGGTTGGTGATCCAGCCTGTAAATCAATGTTGATGTGGCTCCGGAGCCGAGAAACAATTCTCAAACGGCACGTTTTCCATTCATCTCCCCGCATGCGTGGGTTGACGCGTCTGCGCGTTTTGCAGATTTTTTTTCCTTTGAATTGCGTGAATTTCGAATCCTGACCCAGCAAACGGGTGCCCTTTTGCTTAGTCGAAAATTGACAAGTCTCTCGGGCTGGGTTATATGTGTGAAGGCAAACCGTGGCATGCATTGATTTCCCCAAAGTCCGTTCTCATTTTAATTAATAGGCAGGACGAAAAATAGAAGGTATGCGTACTGAGCTGTACGCACAGCGTTTTACAAGAGTCGCACGTCGGAAGATAAAGACGAAGTAGCTTTGCTTGACTATCAATGAGCGTCTGCGTGTCCCACATGCTCACACGCCAACGCGTGGTCTCGAGCGCTGGTATGGATTCGGCCAAAAGAAAGAGACGCGCGAACACACATCTAGTCTGGCCTCAGACAACTTAAAGCCACCTTTCCATCGGCAAACATGAAATTGTTTATTTGACATTCTGAACCTGAAATAAATCACAATTCAAGTCGCTGCTTGGAGCGCGGTGATGGCTCTGCCGAGAGCTGTCTTGTAACAATTTCCCTGGCAGAGACATCACGGTCCCTTCCACGGGTTAAGCTTTTGTCTCCGAGATTGTTCCGCATCATGATTATGAAAATTAAAAACTGATTTGATATTGAACACAGCTTGCAATTCCCACGTGCGCTATTTATTTTGTTAGTGGCGAATTGCAGTTCAGTATCAGTACACACTTAATCATGTACAGCGTCACGGGGGGACCAAAGCCTATCCCAGCAGACACAGGACGAAAGGTGGGGCTATGCCCACAATATATTTCACCAATTGTGAATTGTTAGTCAATCCAGTAACCAGAGACAAGACATCAAACGTGAAGGCATTGACAGCGTTCTAATTAACCCGAACTTGTAGATCTTATGAAAAGCAATGTCTCATTCAGTAATTATGCATTCATAAATGTGATGGAACCAAAAGTCCTTAGAATGGATGTGGGAAATGGAAAATTCCCCAATGTAGTGAATTTCCTGTAATGAAATAACCACGCATGTGTGGATAATGATCGGTATTACATTGTCATTACTTTGACAGGGCAAGCGCTGCACTTTAAAATTAATCACATCAGTCTCATGGCAGAGGCAAATATTACACAGGGCTTGCGTCGTGGTGTCGAGCACGGGGGGGGGTAGATAATCCCGTATATCCGTATATGTCCGGATTACGACACACTATCCACCCGCTGTGTTTAAAACCAGAAGTTGTGGGTGCATTGTATAATCCCGGCAAAGGTTTACGCGTGGCCAGATTTCTACAGCTCTATTGACACCGGACACAATTGGCGAGTGTGCATTACTTTCCAGAGGATCCTAAAATCTAGAAAATACGGTGTCATCAACTCACCGCTACGTTCCAGAGAGTAGGTTCTACTCCTTAACGAACGAGTAATGTGTGTGTGTGTGTGAAACCATATCTTTAAAGGTAACAATTGACTATTCACGTAAAGTGTTATTGGGGCCGTGCTGGAGGAAATTGCACTTTGATCAGTGGATATGCGCTCAGCAGACATTACAATTGCACCGAGAGCAGTCGAGGGATCGACTTGCCACGAGCAAGTTTCATCTCTGAGGGCTCCCACGTGCCTTTTAATGACGGATGAGTTTGAAGGACGGTGCACAGATGATACAATTAACCAACCGATACGCGTGTAAAGATTTACGCTCCAGATTGCAAAGGCGAATGGTTGAAGGCAAGAGAGAATGTCTGGCCTATTAGATGTAAAATTGTCCATCCCAGACTCAGACTAGGGTTTAATCAGGTCATACACTCTGAAAGAAAGAAAAATCAGGAAATGTCTTGTGGCTTGGCCTGTAATGATACATCGATTTCTCAAATAACATGGACTTTTAGGCTCATGATATACGTGTCCAGTTATTAGATGAAAATTATAATGCAATGTTAGATTTTGAGTAAATCGAGGGAACAAAATGGTACAAATGAAAGTGTCAATAGCATGAGGAATATAAACGAGACTATTAAAATGAAAACCAAATAATGACCTCAAGATATGACATCTCATCAATTGTGTGGTCGCGGGAGTTAATTGTTGCATGCCTACGTAGTTACGACATTATTCATTATTAAACTTGCCATGCATTGATTCACATTCGTAAGAACCATTATTTTTCAATTCACCAGAGCCGTAACTGGCCGTAGATGGTGCAGTCGTTCCTGCACAGCACTCGCAGCCCTGCCGCCTGAGTTTGATTCCGGACCATGACTAGTAAGAGTGGTCAGTGATACCTGAACGGATCCCTTTCGACACTGACTAGTCTGATGAAGAATGCAAAACGAAGACCCCATGACTGACGTGACATTGGGGGGGGGGGGGTTCCTCCTTCGAGCAGTGAATTGATAGACCGAGAGATTCACCGCTGGGGTTAAACTAAAATAAATTCTCAACTCGAACACGTGCGCGAGCCACCTTCGATCGTAACAATCCATCGATTCGCTCGAGTGGTCACGGCGCTACCCCATTGCATCCCTCCCTAGTCGCCGAGTGATTTAAAGTCATTGAAAGCGAGGCCAGATGGATTGAAGTTTCTTGCACGCATCGCCTCGCCGTGAGCAGCCACGAACCAAACGTAAGCAGCACCAGCTTCTCCGCGGAAAGTACTGGCGGAGCCGCATCCACAGCGACTCGTGCCCCCTGTTTACACAACACTTGGTTACTATCCACGCTAACAGAGCCACGGCCTGCACCATAAACAAAGTCATGAGGCTGGCGGCACGCTGAACTGTGGATTAAACAAACAAGACGGCGGCCGAAGATACCCGATAGCATTTTCAACACCTCATCACACGTTGTGGAAACCCCCCAGCCCATGATACAAGTGTTATGCCCTTCATGGTCAAACGTAGACAAACACGGGAGTATGTGGTGGTCACTGCTGATTGAGCGTGAACAGCAACGTGGTTTTTTTTCTTCTTCTTCCAGACATTGTTTAACTGCGTTATATTCGCAGGGTTGAAGCCCGAGCTCTCTCAATGTGACAGCAGAATAATGCAACGCGCGCAGTCGCGCAGCGCAAACTGCGCGGCTGCTCGCGAATGAGACGTGGATACGGAGGTGCGAGGGAAGGCAGCCGGGCAGTTAGGCGGCGCCAACATTTGCCGGTTCTCTATGTTATGGCATTATAGGCCAATTATTTTAATGAGCGTTTTTTTTGTTCTTCAAATAGTCGTGGGAGGAAAACGAAGAACCCAGGTTAAAACCCACGCAGAACATGATGAGAGCGCACAAACTCCACACAGGAACGCGCCCGAGGCGGGAGTCGAACCGCCTCGGGTAGAACTTTCTTGCGCTCTTGTTCCGCGATCGATCGACGCGCCGTGCCACGAACCTTGCACCTCGAGTTTGATCCCTGGCCACGGCTAACATCAGTGGCGAGCGCTCGTGTGCAGACAATGTGGACGCCATCCCCCCTTCCACCGACCCTTACTGATCAGCGCGGTGACGTGTGTTTGAAAAAAATTCACCCGCGTTGAATTTGACAAAGTGAATTGACAGTGAATTGACAAAGTGCTTTCAGACAGACGGAGAGGCCTTTAGAATTAACACATTAAAATGTGTACAACGCAAACAATCTCATCCTGTAAACACCACCACAGTACAATTTGGATAATATTTTTAAAATATGGAAACGCTACACAGCATCCCCTTCTTTTTACATATTTCTGTAGCTGCGATGTTTGTAAGAACAATGAGAAACGTTATTTCGTTCTTCGATATACTGTAATTGGGGCGGCACGGTGGCCCAGTGGGTAGCGCTGTCGCCTCACAGCAAGAAGGTCCCGGGTTCGAATCTCGGCTCAGGTGCCTTTCTGTGTGGAGTTTGCATGCTCTCCCCGTGTCTGCGTGGGTTTTTGCCGGGCACTCCAGCAGCATGTTGCAGCAGCAACAGCAGCAGCAACATGCTGTTGCATGTTGCAACATGCTGTTGCAGCATGTTGCTGCATATTGCAGCAGCAGCATGCTGCTGCATAGGTTATTTGCCTTGCAGACGAAATTGCTCTCAGTGCCCGGGATGGACTGGCGTCCCATCGTGGGTATATACCTGCCTTACGCCCTGTGTCTGCCGGGATAGGCTCCGGCTCACCGCGACCCTGTATAGGATTAAGCGGTTTCTGACAATGAAATGAGATGAGATATACTGCAATTGTACACTGATGGGATGACCATGGAGTTTATCTATCTCACAGAAAGCGCGTGTGAAATATTTTAGCTTTCCTGTTGAAAGATATACTTTGCGCGTAGAGATACTGCGATCAGATAGACAAAAGAGGTGACTGCGGAGAAAGTACAAATTTGTGGCAAAACGATCTGTAAATTGTAATAGAGAAGTCAAAACACAGATTGCAACGACGATATGACATTTGTACGACTTTTGTGTTCCTCTGGTATAATACAGCACACGTAGGAAGTGATATTCGTTGTTAAAGGATGATAACTGTGCGTGGCAGAAGCGTAGAGCCATCATTTGGAGGAAAATAAACAACAGGAGGGGTCCATCTCGGTGCTCGAAACTTCAAACAAATTTTCCGGCACTGAAATGACAGCCACGTCCAATAACGCACTTACTCTGCTCGCACGAGATCATGATTTATTGAATGTTTCACATAACCTTTAGCTTTTCTAACCTTAAACTATTACATCGGTCATGCCACTGTGCGGACTAAATGTAAAGTGCACGTCTAGTATGCTCCAGCTTGACTGAACAGGGAGTAAATGTTGACATTTCGATGAAAGAATTGTGTTTTTTTTTATCAGCCGTTTCTTTCATTAGAAATTCTGCCATGCAGCAAGAGCGCTTGCGCGAAATGGCTTACAGTAAATAGATTGTGGAACAGCCATAAACACCGCCCGTGCTGGCGGTGCAGCCTCGTTCTGCTGCGTTCTGCCCAGCATTGGACAAAGGTGGGCAAGGGAGCCGCAGAACTCCCTGCCATGGTGCTCAGTGGGAGAAGGCTTTCAATGGGAGGCGGGGCAGGGGGGTACATTATGGAAGAAGCGCTTTTGCGCTGATGCACGGGACTCGATGCAAACCGAACGAAGTCGAAAGCTTGATGTCGTGGCGCCTTAAAGCCAACATCTCAGAGCGTGTGGAGGGATTGTTCACACGCACGCACGCCACGTGTTGGAGACACCCAACACACACGCGTTCTTAATTTACCGTCCATGATCATAGTCGTATTTCTTGGCGCACTCCTGTAATAGCGGATTAATTACATGCGCCAGGTTGAACATTGATAGGCGCGTCTGTCATTTTCTAATTAGTACAGCCAAAAGAAGGTGACGTCAAGCCGTTATTAATTTATTTCCAACAATAAACACGCAATACATTGTTTGAAGTCATCTGTGTTTCTGTATAAACACCACAATACTGAAGGGGGGTTTGCCTGCACCGATATATTTTCCATCGCCTTCAGATTTTAAACGTCGTCTGCCTTGCACGTGCTGATACCAGCTCTGAAACAAAGTCATTCACCTACTGTTTACACTATATACAAAGGCGAAGCATCATTTGTCGGGTTAAGGGTACTGTTCAAACACATGCGTGTGCCAGTGTCCCAGCCACAATACATCAACACGATTTAGACAGCGCCGGCTGTGCACCTGATGATATGCCACTGTGATTGGCAAGTCATGGGGGTACCTGCAAGGACGTTGAACAGCGTACGTGAAAAACATAGGCATCGGAGGAGAGAACTTTATTTCAGCTTTATACCGAGTGCCGAAAATCTAATGAATACTTCAGGAATTAGTTAACTATTAACATAACCGCATAATGTTATCGAGTGCGTGGCACTCAGATGCCCGCTATAATAAATAATGTTTGCGTTCCAAAGCTGTTATTTTAGTACACGTTTTTATAACTAACGCACTCTTGTCTATACATTCAGTGTTGGTAAAAAAAAATGGCATTATTGTATGTTCGCTTTTGCCAAAGAGATTCCAAAAAAAGTTATTCTTAAGCAACTCTAGCTTGAAATTATCATTGTAGCATCTTACAGTTATATTACCATAGAAGACATATGATGAACACCTGTACAAGCCTCTTAATATGGAAAACTGCTTATTCCATTTAAGGATTATACAAACACTTTTTTAAAGGAGTTTATAAACAGTGACATTTTACTTTCAACAGTGGAATGGATTAAAAGGCCAAAATTAGACTTTTTAATGTATTCGTGGGTCATTGCATCGAGCATAATTTTTTAAATAAAAACGCCGGCATGCTGTTCAATGCTTTCTTAAGAAATCCGAGTACAACACAAGCGGACACACTCGTGCACACACGCCCATACCCCCACGTATATTGGAGGTGATTAAAATTGGGAGCCAGCATTGTAATGCAACTATTACCATTTCTAAAGCAATGGAGTGTGCCAGGCAGCACGCCGATCGTTTTGGCAACAGTCCTACAGATCCACGCATAGATGCATTGATTCGGAGATAGGCACGACGATGGTTTAAGAGCCATTACTTGCCTCTACCTGCTTAAGTGCCGTCAGCTATCGCGATTATAGAGAGGAGCCACATCTCCTCCAAAGTGAACCAGTTTGTTTTTTTAATGCCTTATCGATAACCAAAAGCACGCACCATTAACACGGGCAAGTTTGACATACGGCAGCAAACAGTATCGTTACATCGCTCGTAATGTGAAACGACACGTGCGGAATCCTACGTGAACTCATGCCTGTCTCGGAAATGAATCGATCGCGGTTGAAGACAATGATGATGATGATCTTATGGATGAAAATAAATGTGCAAATATTGAAACCTTTAAGAAGTCTCGTGAAAGGGAGATCGATAGATGTTTATTATTATTACAGCAGAATGTACCCAGTGAGCTTACAAGCTCTTGATGCAGGATTCCTGCGACACAACAAACATTCCAACTGACCAACACAGCAACTCATAAAACCTAAATGCAATAAACTTACTCACAGCAACAATACCAACGAGAATAATGAGACTGTGTGCACGCGAATTCGATAGTTTGTGGCTACAGGGCAGCTTTAAAGTTATTAACAGGAGCAACTTTTTCTTATTTTATGCTTTTAAATACAATTTGAAATGCAGTGCAAACCCGAGCTGTGATTCTCAGTATTTAATGCTGGAGGCTTTTTTTTTGTCCTCTCCATCTTAATGCTCAGACACATCACACGGGAGATGATATAGCTGCCTTCCGGTGGAGGCTGGTTATATCCACCGCGCACCTGTGCCACGTGCCAGCTGTAGCAGGAAACTTCTGATAGCTACACAGATAATTCCCCCGAGGCTGCGGAGTGAAAATCGCCAAAGGGTTTAGAATCGCTGCAAGTTCAATAACGGCTGTCGACCCTATCCACAGGGTCGGGGTTAAGTGATTTGGTTTTTTTTGTAGGGTTGATGTAAAGGACGTGATGTGACATTGGATCGTCAATTTAAAAATCTGCCAAAAATGTATTAATATTGTATTTTCATTAAATATGTCAGCGAGCAATTTGAAGCACCAAGTACTACGTCTTGGAAATGAATTATGCCTTTGCAGAACAGAATTATGATTGTTATGATAGGGAACGATGCTTTTTTTTTTATTATACAATAATTATGACATCTGCATTGTCCGGTTCAGTGAGCTACACATAACCAATACACTCCTACTCAACGCGCGGATTAAAGTGGAAGATACGTTGACGTGTGATTCTGAACTGTAGAACGATTCAAGCAATTCTACACGGTAACCCGATCTCACCGAGGTAAGCCAATGCAAAGACGCATGTCGGCTGCCAAACTTGAAAGAGAATTCAAAGCAATTCCTCTCATCGTGCCCCGCGCTGTGGTGACAATCCACTGGCAGAGTTTGTCAGCACAGAACTCAATGCCGGAACGCATAAGTGAACGATAAAGTGAACAATTACTAACGTTCCCACCTCCCCCCCCCCGGCAAAAAAAACCACCCACAAGTATAACATATCTCATGCTGTGATGATAATTACTGCCAAGTGTACACGCGTGCGCAGACACATAGGAAAGCACGGCCGTACACGAGCCAGCACGGCCGTACACGTGCCAGCACGACTGAACCACGGGGCGATCCGCGCTGTTCTGCAGGTGGACACCGAGTGTTTGGGGAAGCAGACATCTTCGTTTCGGTCGCGCAGCCACGCAACCCAGCGTCGTCGCTCGCCCGCCGTCCAAATAATCCTCACCGCCCAAATAATCCTCACCGCCCAAATCAACCCCACCGCCCAAATCACCCCCACCGCCCAAATAACCCCCACCGCCCAAATAATCCTCACCGTCCAAATC
>JAZEWT010000006.1:26777749-26798950 GCA_036362905.1 Mordacia mordax | reverse complement strand
CCCAAATCACCCCCACCGCCCAAATAACCCCCACCGTCCAAATAACCCCCACCGTCCAAGTATCCCCCACCGCTGCGAGAATTTGTTTCATCACACGAACCGAACAAGACTCACGGAAGAGTGGCGTCGGAGACATTCATTCCGTGCCAGTGCCCGTTTCCGATTCGGTGGGATGAATCCGGAACCTATCTCGGCAGACACAGAGCGCGCCGGAGGGATATGCCCAGGATGGGATGCCAGTTCATTCGAGGGAGCCATGGGCAGTGTAGTCGGCAGTTTGATTGACCACGGTAGAATGTCTTTGGATGGCGGGAGAGAATCAGAGTACTCGGAAATAAATTTCCACGCAGACACGTGGACAACATGGCATTCGTGCCAGCAATCAAACTCGGGGATCTTTTTGTTGTGAGGTGGCAGCTCTACTCATAGAGCAAGTTTAAAAACAGAGATTTTTGTTTTTATAAAACCTGACTTTTTGGTAGGTAATGTATATTGCGATACTTGCAATCGATTTTACCACTTCCGGTACATGGAGATTACGAAAACACGTTATTGATAAAGAGCATTGTTCTGTCCGTCATACTGTACAAATATGCACACACAACGAGCAAAGGTTTTAAAAGCACGTTTAAAAAGAAAACTTTTAATTTTGTGCAACATTAACTCTCAAGGGGTTCATTTTACACTCTAATAAGAGGATCACGTATTCAACGCACCTTACAAAGGAGTTGAACCTAATAAGAACACGACAAGACTTTCAAAAAATGCACACGGGTCCGATATGGGTTTGAAATTATTAATATTGGGCGGCGCGGTGGCCCAGTGGTTAGCACTGTCGCCTCACAGCAAGAACGTCCCGGGTTCGAATCTCTCGGCTCGGGTGCCTTTCTGTGTGGAGTTTGCATGCTCTCCCCGCGTCTGCGTGGGTTTTCGCCGGGCACTCCGGTTTCCTCCCACAGTCCAAAAAGCATGCTGCTACATAGGTTACTTGGCTCGCAGGCTAAATTGCCCCGCAGTGCCCGGCGATGGACTGGCGTCCCATTGTCGGTATATTCTTGCCTTGCGCCCTGTGTCTGCCGGGATAGGCTCCGGCTTCACCGTGACCCTGTATAGGACTAAGCGGTTTCAGACAATGAGATGAGATGAGATTATTAATAATTTCAGCAGATGAAAAAACAAGAATTGCAGCTGTATTTGTTGACATGTCTTTATCACCACACGATTTGTACAATCTTGGCAAGTTGGTTTTGTTAGCTGACAATTTCACAATGCACACATGCGTTGAAAATGTTCGATGAACCTAAACAGCAAGAGGGTAATAACTTTCCGTTAAAAATATAAACATCTGCTCAAGTAAGTAAGTTATCCACTAGCTTCTCAATATAAGACAATGCGTTATGTGTTATGTTGATGGATATTTAGCAGGATTGAAATATTATCTGGATAATTTACTGTTGAAGTCGCACAGCACTTAACCATAATCTTTAAGCAACATGAAGCTCATTGTCTCAGATCCTATAATTTGCATTGCTTCAATCACTCAGAAAATTATCACACGGAGTAAAATTGCTCACTGAAGTTTTGTATTCAGAGTGGTGATTTGTTGGTTAATGTCCAATAACATATGGCAAGGGCTGCAAGTTTGAACTTGGCAATTCATAGGAAATGAAAGTCATGCCACAAGGTACCGCTAAGACTGAGTGGCATCTGCAGGAGTAAATGTGGTGATAAATATTTATAGCGTTGCAATGAATGCAGAGCAAATGCAATTATAACAAAAAAAAATTCTTAAAGATAAACTACTGAGGATCTTGGGTGCAAATTGTGAGCAGTTGGCCAGGATTAATTTGGGGGTTTAAGTGTCATGGTTTCATGGAATTTTCCTGGTCATCAGTGACTGCATGCAGAAAAGCAGCTTAAAAAAAAAACAATGTCCGCAGTGTCACTTGAAGATATTACCGAAGCAGTTCTAAGATATCCGCTTTCACCCACCAGGTTGTCTAACGCGAGATTTCAGAGTTAATTCTTCGTCTTAACGCAACGTCAACGGGACAAGTGTGATACATTTGATCAAGACAACTATATCATTGTTTAACCAAAGTTCATTGGAAATAATCCCTCTATTCACACCCTATATAAACACCGCACCGCACACAACCATTCTGTGGGGAATTTGCAAAACATACTTTGTCATCATCACTTTCATATAAACAATATAGTAGGCGGCGCAGTGCAGTAGCGGTTAGCGCGTCACGCAAAGAACCCAGTGACCCGAGTTTGAATCCCAGTCACGCCAAGCGGCAGCTGAGACCCGAATACTTCCCAAGGCTGCCACCCCCGGCACCATCCCACAGGCGTCGGTACGGAGGAGCGGCATTGGTAAACACAACCGTCACGACTGACGGAGACGTGCCGAGGCCTTTGTCCGGCGGTGGAAGCGTCTCATCAGTGTGACAATGCCTCCGAGGCGGGAGGCGAAACGTGGCAAAGCAGGGAAGATGAGCGCTCGACACGGCTATCCCGAAAAGAGGAGCTCTTGAGAGTAATTCTTATGCATCGAGCGGTGAAAACGTACATACATTTAAAAGGGTTGTAACATATATGATGTTGTCATCAGTGAGTGTTTATTTATTTATTTAGGCCAGCGCGGTGGCGCACAGAGTAGCGATGTCGCCTCGCGGCAAGAACAGCCCAGGTTCGGTTCCCGGCTCGGGTGCCTTTCTGCGTGGAGTTCTCCCCGTGTCCCCGTGGGTAATCGCCGGGTACTCCGGTTTCCTCCAACCGTCCAGAGACACGCCGCTGCCTAGCTTACTGGGCCTGCTGAGTTTATTGCCACCAGTGCTCTGCGGTGTATTGTCATCACATCCTGGGTATAGCCCTACCTTACGCCTTTTGACCGCCGGGATAGACTCGAGCCCCCTGTGACCATGTACAGAACTAAGCGGGCATTGATACTGATCATGATGAGTGTTTTTTTATTTAAGCTGGAAGGAATCGTTGAGGAGTGCATCTCTTTTTAACAGTTGTCCAGCGGGGACGCCATCGTGGACAATTTAGTCAAAACAATTAATCTGTTCTCTATGAGATTACAATGGGTGGCGCGGTGGCCCAGTGGTTAGCGCTGACGCCTCACAGCAAGAAGGTCCCGGGTTCGAATCTCTCGGCTCGGGTGCCTTTCTGTGTGGAGTTTGCATGCTCTCCCCGTGTCCGCGTGGGTTTTCGCCGGGCACTCCGGTTTCCTCCCACAGTCCAAAAGCATACTGCTACATAGGTTGATTGGCTCGCAGACTAAAATTGTCCCGCAATGCCCGGCGATGGACTGGCGTCCCGTCGTCGGGTGTATTCCTACCTTACGCCCTGTGTTTCCGGGATAGGCTCCGGCTCACCGAGACCCTATATAGGATTAAGCGGTTTCAGATAATGAGATGAGATGAGATTACAATACTGGCATAAAAAGTACGCATAGCGTTAACAGCCCCACCTAATCTGTTCTCTGTCTAGCAGACTAACTTGTCAGGCTGATGAATTACAATTGATAAATAAAGGCATAAAGCATTTTGTAACGTTTCAATACGCTACCTTGAAGGGTACAATTAAACATCTGCAGGCCTGTGTACACATGCTGAAGTGTTTTCTCAACACACACGAGTGGATACAGTAACCGATACGTATAAATCAATCTTTCTTAATTCATCTTTACAAAATATTGACACAGTGTCATTATTCTTGCGGCATTAAATTTCCTTCACCCAGCATAAAAATCCGAAATGAACCTCTTCTCACTCGAGCCTAAATTACGACATAGTAACAACGTTTACAAGCAGAGGGCAAAATTATGTTTTTACACTTAAATGCGGACCGATAAAGTGTAATTATTGCTTCCTGTATTATATCGCACAAACACTTCAGGTGCAGAGGCATTGTCTAAAATGTTTGTTAGGATTGGGAATGTAAGCAGATATGGCGGTGGGACGGCTGCAGATGTATTTGTCTTCAAACGAAAACAAAAGGCGTGGAAACACTGGCTTGAAATTAAATGAATAAATATTGTAAACTCATCATCATCATCGTCAGTTCACGCTAAATCCTGTACAGAGTCGTTGGGGGGGCTGGTATAGTCAGGGCAATCAATTGGGTCTTTGGACTGTTTGAGGAAACCGGAGTACCCGGGGATAACCGACGCGGAAACGGGGGAGAGAGAACACGCAAACTCCATTGTTCATGAAATCGTTTGCTTGTAGTTTGAGCTGGAAATTATAGACGGTGGTAAAAATGCAGCCCTGAAACATTTTGCGCTTGTCAGGAAATAATTTCCTCTTTGTCATCGCGAGCAAAAGAACCTCAAGTTATGGAGGTTCGAGAGAGACCGTCTGAAGGGTTCAGTATTTTGGATATTTTTCCGTAATCGGTAGTTTTGTTTATACTGTTATACATATACACTATGCTTACTAGCGGTAGTAATAATTAAAAAACTTGGTACCAAAAAGAACCCCATCGGAATAACGTAACGTGGAGCTTTATTTTTATATGTGTATTATATGGCAAAAGCAACAGCTTGAATGTGTAAAGAGTCAGTGCTCGAATGCGTGTTGTATCGCTTTAGCGGCGAGTGGTGCAGTGGTAACATCCGCGCCTGATCTCAAGAAAGTCCTCCCCCAGGCGGATCGATTCTCCCCTCGAGTGCCTTTCTCTGGTGTCTGCGTGTTCTCCCCTTGTTCTATATGGGTTTCCTGGGGTTTTCCGGTAAAAAAAAAAACCACTCATCATTTTACTGGCCATTCTCTCTTGGAATGAATACCTTCGACATAATGAATATGTACCGCGCATTATAAATTGTATGCATTCTTTATTTATTCATTAGATCCTTTAAAAAAATGGAGAAAATCTAATCGCATTGTTGTAAAGTCACATCAATAACATGGCCCAATCCAAGGGACTCCTCTTCACCATCCCGCAAGCACCAGCATGGTGAAGTATGGTCAAACAATCCTGCAATGAATGTGCTAGCGGTAGTAAAAAAATTCGTATTTTCTAAATAATCAATGTTGCCGTGTTAAGCAAGGCTGTAACATTTCCATAAGTTTACGATTTTATTGGGGTCGTGCGGTTGCGCAGTGAGTAGCGCTGTCGCCTCACAGCAAGAAGGACCCGGGTTCGCTTCCCAACTCGGGTGCCGTTCTGTGTGGAGTTTGCGTCGGTTTTCGCTGGGTATGCTGTTTTCCTCCCACCGTCCAAAGACACGATGCCTGTTGACGATGTACTGGCGTCACATCATGGGTATAGCCCCGCCTTGCGCCCTGTGTCTGATGGGATAGGCTCCAGCCCCCCGCGACCCTCTAGAGGATTATGCGGGTACTGATACTGAACTATATTCTTTCGTACTTTTTAAAGTTCCTCATATTAAAGAGTTGACTATCTTAGCTGTTAACACTATAGCCACTATTACAGATCAATATTCACTTGAAGCAATATCAAAATTGACTTTTTGATGGTTCATAATATTACGTATAAGCTTTTAAAAACGTAATAATATGTTTCCTTTGTGGACACCTTTTACACGGACGAGCGATGTTAAATTGTAATAGACTGGCTAAAATGGTCGAAGCGTTTGCACACAAATTTTCAGATAAATTCGAACCATTTTCAAATTGTCCTTCCTTACTGAGAATATTGTACGTGTGATTGTAGATGTGTGTGTGTGTGTGTGTTAAAATTCGCAATAAAAATTCGTAGCGATAAACATTTTTGGGGCCTCTCATGTTCATACTTAAAGACCCATGGCGCACACATTGATTAAATGTCCTGACGAACATTGTGGAATTATCGGCGATAGAGCATAATCATGTAAAGCAACAGTTAACTGTTCTACTATGAAACAATGGACAGCATTTGTTTATAAAATAACTGAGCCCGGAAGACACACTTTACGAGGAAACATCAAAGAAACTTTCAGTTCCAACTTATCGCGTGAAATGTCAAGGGGGAAAAAAATATTCCGCTAACTTATGTACAACATTATGAACTGTAAGTTCACAAAGAAAGCAAACATTCTTTTTTTTGCCCGTGTCTTCTGAGTTTATTTTTCAGTCTTCTCTATTTTTCTTTTTTCCTTCACTCTGCAGCACCCGGCTCACACTGGCTAATGGACCAGGTCTAGTCCAGTTTCCCAGGTTTTTCACCCGAGGCCATGTGCCCTGATTATTTAAATCGCAGCCCCCTCCGCAGCCAACTCACTCGCTTCGCCCGGCGAGCCCAGCTCAGGTAACAGCAGCACCTTTGAGAAAAATCCCCCCGCACCGAGATAAGGAACCGTCGAGCAGACAGAGGCGCAACTATGAACGCCTTCGTCCCGCACGCCTCGCAGCAGTCCCCGGGGCCCGTGCTGCCGCCCGCTGGCCCCAGCGCCCACGACCTCCTGGACATGGTGGTCTACTGCGATAACCTGGGAGGCGTCGGCGGCCACCACCACCACCACCACCAGCCCAACTCGCTGCGCCCTCCCAGCTACCAGTCGTCGAGCTACGGCGATTACTCGCCGCCCGCCAGCAATCCGTACCTGTGGCTCAACGGCGCGACGTACATGGGCGGCAGCCCTCCATCGTACGCTCAGCCCTGCAACTACGGCACGAACCAGAGGCAGTTCCTGCCGTCGCAGAGTCCGGGCTACGGCGCGGGAGCCGAGATGAACCCGTGGTTGTCCTACCAGGGCCAGCAAGACTTCTTCAGGCTGGTGCGGCCACCGTACTCGTACTCGGCACTCATAGCGATGGCCATCCAGCACACGCCGGAGAAGAGGCTGACTCTCAGCCAGATCTACCAGTACGTAGCCGAGAACTACCCCTTCTACAAGAAGAGCAAAGCCGGGTGGCAGAACTCCATCCGGCACAACCTCTCGCTCAACGACTGCTTCAAGAAGGTGCCCAGGGACGACGATGACCCAGGTAATGGTGCCGATTGTTTACGAACGGTTTGCGATTGGGGTCGTGGGTTTTTTACCTCTCAATTGTGTGTTTAATTCAATACTGCTCTGGGTGTCTGTTGTTGTTATATCAGTAACGGGGCATGGACCTACAATTGCAGCTATTATTTTATTTTGTATAAAAACGCATTTGTACAAGTGTGTGTTTTATTTGTACAATAATCTCTTGTCATATTGTCAGTGTACAATACATTTGGATATTTATAGTTACTAAGTGGGACATTCTTACTGGTTAAACAAGTTCCCATAAAATAAAACCAACATCATTAAACAAGTTCACATATTTTTTCTTAATTTTTTTTCTGACAGCTGACAATAATGACACTTTCTAGTTCATGAGTAAGTTTAACAACTTACAAGCGGCACACAGCCTTATACACCTTTCGTGACAAACACGATTTATAATCGTGAATGCAATTGTTCACCTTCGCTCGCGTTGGCTGTGCGCGATGGCACGAGAGTGCGTCTTCATAGCTCGATTAATGATGAGCTCGACAAAGTGGTGACCCCCCCCCCCCTCCAATATTGCGCTCCCATCCTTTCATCCTCCAGGCAAAGGCAACTACTGGATCCTGGATCCCAACTGCGAGAAGATGTTCGACAATGGCAACTTCCGACGGAAGAGGAAACGCAAGTCCGACATGTCTCCCAACGGCGGGCCGCTGGACAAGAGCAACGACGTGAAGAAGTCTGAAGCGACCAAGGACGGCATGGAGGCTTCCCCGTCGGGGCTGACCAGCTCGTCGGGCTCAGACGGCGAATCGAAAGCGTCTCCTCAACCCCCGCCGCCGTCGCTCATAACCTCGTCGCCCTGCTTCAACAACTTCATGAGCGGCATGAACGCCATGGTGCCCGGTTACGACGCGGGCATGGATCGTCCGCTGAGCTCCGGCGGCATGATGGGAGAGGACGCGTCGCCCAGGAGGCAGCAGGGTCTCTCGTCGACGCTCTCGGCTCCGTACTCGCCGCTGGGCATCGCCCAATTCTCGCCCCCGGCGACGGGAGGCAACCAGAGCATGATGCCCGTGCCCAGCATCATGGACATCCCTCCGCCGTCGGGCACGTCGGCGCAGCTGCGAATGGGCTACTTCCAGTCGGGCTCGGCTAGCCAGAGCGTCAGCAACAATCAAATCTACAGCTTCAGTGTGAACAATATCATCTACCAGCGGGACGGAACCGAAGTTTGAGACGGTGCCAGGCGTCGCTGGCGGAGGAATTCAAAAATCTCGCTGCGCTTGTGTGAAAGTGTCCATAATGCCGATTAAACGTGTGCGTTATTGTAACCTGTAAATAGCCCAACGGAAGTCGATGGCAGATTTGTCTACGCAGAATTTTGGCACAGATGTGTACAAAAATATAAAGTGCCGTGTTAGTTGAACAAATTGCCGCGTGTAAATGTCGATGCTTAATTTATTTCGAGAAGAGTAGTAATAATAATGTTTATTTTTGCCCAGGAAATCACACTGTACCGACACGCAGAATTACACGTCACACAGCTGAAAATCATTGATTTCATATTTTGCGGTGGGGATCACGGAGTTCATTTTAAAGTTGAATTTACCCTCACATTCAAAAATATGTTTCGTTATTCTTGCAGCACGAATTGTAATTAAAAAAAATATAAAAAAAATCAGGTGAAAAACGGATCCTGTTTACATTTAAACCCGTTTCCAGTTGGCCGCACAAATACGCACATGATCATCAACAAAAACATGTATACAAACGTTCGATTATGGTTTTAAAAGGGTGCAAATTATACCAGAATATCTGCAATGAAACTCGCACTCGGAAATGTTCGTATCACTGCATACGCATATGAATAATATGTAAGTCCATCACTGCAACGTACCACACTATGAACAAGCATTGCAGACAGAAGGACCAAGGAACTTAAGTGAAAGACAAATGTTTCTGCGTCTTCCCACTGCGAATTATCAAATCCATTATCCGCAAAATTAATTGTTCATGATAATCACAGATTAAATTTTTATTCGAGATATATTCTTGTGGGTTTTGCTCTATTGCATATTAACAGTGGTCAGCCAAATTCGTGATTACAATTCTGAGGAAGCGTAACATGCAGCATATTAAGCCATTAAAACTGCGAACTTGCGCAATTGTCTTGGATATACAATTATGCAAATTTATGATGTTAAATGTCCAGAAATAGAGTAATAAGGTAAAAAATATACTTTGCAATAGAAAGTATGCACAGCAGCCAGTGGGAAGCATTACTATGATGAATTTTTCAATAAAGTACAACTCTTCCTAATTTACGTTGTAAATAACTGATGACGGTACATAATCCTTTCTTTCTATCCATTAAGGTTATTACAAAATGCAGTTAAAATGTACAACTAAGGAATTTTAGCTCAGAGCTCAAATAACACTAAGTTTTTTTAAGCAAGCTCGCTATCGATTCATTAAGCGGTGAGGCATGCCTATGACAGGATTTTATGAATACAAAATCAAACGCCACTTAAAAGATACCATTACCTTCATATCAACTTTACTCAGACATCAAACCCCTTTTTCCTGACACGCAAATTTAATTTTGACAGCTGTATTACATTCCACAGCAAAGCATGCCTACAAACATTGCCACTTAAAATTTCAAATCGAAGTGTGGATGTTCTTGTTATAGCATTAAAATAAATTACTGTTCATGGTGTACAATTATGTTTAAAAAAAATAATAAAGCGTATTTTCAACGTCGCCCCTTCTCTCATATTGATTTAAATGTGCAATGAACTAAAACATGTAATTTGCAAGACAAGTACAACTAAGTACCACAATAACAATACAATTGTTAAAGTATGATTAGATTACAGATAATTGGCAGTCTCCAAAGTATTTAATTCAATTTTTAAGACATGCACAAGTATGCAGTAAAAATGACAAATTATTTCTTTTCATACTAGATGTTCCTTTGTTATGCGAATATATATTTTTTTATTGTTCCCTTCAAATACAGATAGGATAAAGCACAAACCAATACCAATGACTTTAGTGGCCTAATTATCGTAGCCAAACAAACAAGTGTTTTTATTGCATATTATTTTCACGTAAATCTACTTCAGCTAACAAGTAACTGAAAAGCCATGGTTAGCATATTGCCTTATGAAACCAGTGGCCTGTGTTCGATTCCAGACCACTGCTAACGTCTGCTACAAGTAATAATAGTCCTGGGTCATCCCCATCCACTAACTCACATTGACCAGCAAGGTGAAGTATGGTCAATCATCCTCCACGACTGACGTTTACATTTGCGCTGTTCACAGAATTTTCCGACAATACGATATTAATATTGACAGCTTGAAGATCATTCCGATATTAGTTTACTTAGTTGCATGTGGTTTATGGCACCATGATTGAAGTGATGTTTGCGTTTTGTGTTCTACCAGTACGAATAAAGATGTCAAAAATGTTATTCAGCTGCATATCCTTCTACAAAAGTCTCCCCATAGATCTTCTGATCACTGCAACTTAGTAATCAACAGTACTTACAAAGCATGATGGGTTCTACAATACTTGATAGAGTAATTTAAACAGCAATTATGATGTCAATCACTAAGCCATCAAGTGCAAAGCACTTCATGGTGCATTAATTTAATTGGTTATTGAAATGTATTCGGAAAATTAATTTATATTTCATTCATCTCATTGTCAGTAACCGCTTAGTCCTGTACAGAGTCGCGGTGAGCCGGAGCCTATCCCGGCAGACACAGGGCGCAAGACAAGGATATACCTATGATGGGACGCCAGTCCATCACCGGGCACTGCGGGCAATATAGTCTGCAAGCCAATTAACCTATGCAGCAGCATATTTGTGGACTGTAGGAGGAAGCCAGAGTGCCTGGCGAAAACCCACGCAGACACGGGGAGAGAACATGCAAACTCCACACAGAGAGGCATCCGAGCCGAGATTCGAACCCGTGACCTTCTTGCTGTGAGGCGACAGCGCGACTCACGAGGCCACCGTGGCGCTCAGATATATAATCGTCTCGCCATATTGCAGCAACCAATGTTTGCGAACACCTTCACAGACGTCATATTAATATTCATTCCACAAATGTTTACGCTACCGATATTAAAATATTTTTTCTTTCCTCCAAAACGTTAACGAATTGTCCGGAAAATGCTATTACAGAAATAGTTGTAGCATTTGCATATCGCTACATTGGATTTCAGCTGTGGGGATTAACCCTTGACATCCCCCTCGGCTCAGTGTCAGTGCTGATGAACATACTAAGTCGCTGGCCTGTTTCCTTAATTAAAATATCAGTGAAGATTAGGCCTAGTAGATGTTAATCCCTTGGAAGGGCTTCAGGCTGCACTTAGAGGCTGATCCTCCAAAAAAGAAATCCCATCTTCATTGAATGTGGCCCAGGAGGACTTAATGAAAGGGTTGAGGGACACACTAATGCCCAGGTGGGTACAGATTAGTCCCTAAACCACAGGAAGTGCGTGATATCCTCAAAGGGTCCCAAGATAAATGCCGTGCCACGCCTGAAATGAACGCGGGCAAGTACTCGTACATATCGGGAGGGAGGAAGAGGAGGAGGAGGAGGGGGAGAAACGATGTCACCGCAAAAAACTATTTCCGAGCTCCACCCCGAGAGATGGAGGGACACAAACGCGGCTGTCATCGCGAACGCATCGATTTTTCTACCGGTTGCCTCATCACGATCGAGCCCCGGGGGGGGGGGGCCTGCGCGATGAGTAACGCGGCCGGCCAGTGGCAAAGCCAGCCACACTTTTGTTTACCCTTGGAAGAGGAACGTAAATCACGAAGGCGTTCAACTCCCCCCGACACCTGCGTCCAGAGCGCCCAGCGTAGCGGCGCTTTTAGCCGCAGAGGGGGCCCCACTCTTGCCAGCCGTGTAACCCGAATCCTCCGCGGTGGCCTCACAAACTGCCGCGGGGGCCTTTCAATAGGAAGCTACGGGGTCAGGGAATCGGGGCTTGTTTTAGCAGCTCGCAGACAGCGCGATAGATGCGAGATAATGGCCGCACGGCAAGCGCCGCAAGATTTCAAAGCAAAATGTGACTGTAAGGTTCAGACCGCTTGCATGCGACCACAGCCATGGGACAGCTGAGTTTGATGGATGGCTTAAAGGGAACTGGTGACACCACGGGCTGATACCTCAACTTCCTTTCCCAGGCGGGTGGATAAATGGCTGGAAGGGTTAGACAAACAGACTGTTGCTGAAAGGGGATCTCGCGGTGTCTGTGTGTGTGTGTGCGGGGAGAGAGGAAATGATTTGGCCTGGCTGAGTGGACGAGCTTCCTGCATCTCCCCCCCCTCCTCCATTAGCTTCGGTTTCACACCTCGGGGCTTTTCCTCACTCAGGCTCCTCTCCCACCTCGGTGTTCGGGAGGAGGGGGGGAGGCGGGTTAAAACAAGCGGGAGATGCGACCACATACCTGTAAACAGACCACACCTCCAAGCTCAAATTTATTCAGGAATAAGCGCGGTGACGATTGTACTTCGTCAAAGTGACATTTCGAGCGATTGCTCCCTCCCCGACTAAACGTCCCGATCTGACGATCGAGGTTTAGAAATCACCGCGGGGAGGCTGTCGTAAATAAATGTTTACAGTAGTCACCCGGTCTCCGAGCTATGTGCGGCTTCTCGAAGTGGATGCAATTCATCACCACGATGCGTCCTCGTGTCTCGATGTAGTAGCTATTAAGAGAAAAAACAATACGGCAGATGTGAGTGATTGGTCGATGAACGTGACGTCGGCACGCGTTTTCGTAATCTTCCGCAAAAAAAATGTGAAATGTGAAAAAAATAAAGACTCATCAGTGATTGTGTGCTGCAATAATAGCACTCTAGCTTAGAGAGCTGCCCGTCAGGATCCACTGTCTGCACGTGTGTCCACGTGTGTGCGCGTGTGTCTGTACGATCTTCACACATACACACGTGTACACCGGCAAGCGGTAACCAGCTTTCACCACTTGAGATCTGAACGGGCGTCACCCTGCAAAATGTGGAATTAGCTGCGGTCACCGATGTTTGGCATCAAGTATTGTTCCGTGTTTAGCGTAAAATCTATAATCATTCAAGACTTCAGCTCATTATCATCGCCGCGACCATGTGGACCTTGGTCAGTTCAGAAATGTGTTGCGTCGCACCAATGCCACATATAGAGCTTGCAAGCTCACTAGGTACTTTATAGTTCAATAGCAAACATTTATCTCGTGTCAGAAATAAGGAGCCAGTGTTGTATTGCAGGAATCCTGCATCCAAAGCTCGCAAGCTCACTGGGTACTTTATAGTTTAAGAGTAAACATTTATTTAGAGTCAGAAATAAGGAGCCAGTGTTGTATTATAGGAATCCTGCATCCAGAGCTCGCAAGCTCACTGGGTACTTGTCTGCTGTAATAAAAACATCGCTCTTTTGTTAGCGATAGAACCCAGTGTTAGAGATGTGAGCCAGTGTTGTGTCGCAGGAACAATAACATCTGCGTTTCTAAAGCGTCTTTCACCCGAGGGACACACACCGCTGCACAGAACTATGGCAAGAACGGCATGTCAACAACATCTAAATAGAATCCAGGATCTACAGCTTGCAAGCTCACTGAGTACTTTCTGCTAGAATAATAAACATCTGTATCGGTATATTAACGCTTATCACTGTAACCCCTTACAGAACACAATAGAAAACCTATCAGTCACTCAGCCACGATGGTCTTGATTTCCACGACGCGGGCATTTGCTATTTAAATATCTCATTATCTCATTGTCAGAACCGTTCAACCCTGTACAGGGTCGCGGTGAGCCGGAGCCTATCCCGGCAGACACAGGGCGCAAGGCAGGGATATACCCACGATGAGACACCAGTCCATCACCAGGCACTTCGGGCAATTTAGTCTGCAAGCCAATTAACCTATGCAGCAGAATGCTTCTTGGGCTGTGGGAGGAAACAGGAGTACCCGACGAAAACCCACGCGGACACGGGGAGAGAACATGCAAACTCCCACACAGAAAGCAGCACCCGAGCCGAGATTCGAACGCGCGACAGCGCTACCCACTGGGCCACCGTGCCGCCCGCTATTTACATGTAATAGAGTATATTCTCCAATACACGAAGATCACCTGCTTTGCTACTGAAAAAAACCATAGCACGAATGCTAGCTCAGGAAACCAGCACGCCGTGCCGCCTTTGTCTCCCAGTGCAGATGCTCACTCTGGGTGTAATGTTTCACTCTCCTCCCCCCACCTCTCTGTTGAAATGCAATTGTCCACAATTTATGGCTGGGATTAACTTCAAGAATTAATATATTTTTTGACATCGTGTTGAATATAGCGGGCCTCTTGTGACCGGAGGGATCACGCGAACCCTATACACACAGCATATAACGAATCACGACAACGTGGATTCACACTCACCTTATTCGATCTCTGTACATCATCGTTATCAATCCCCGCTTAATAATGTACAGGGACGAGGGATGGCAGAGCCTATCCAGGCAGATACAGGATGCAAGGTGGGGGGGGGGGGTGTGCTATACACCGGATGTGATGCCAGTACATTGCAGAACACTGGAGGCAATTTACTCAGCAGGCCAATTAACCTAGGTAGCAGCGTGTCTTTGGACGGATGGGAGGAAACCGGAGTAACCGGTGAAAACCTATACAGACACGGGCAGAGAACACGCAAACGCCACACAGAAATGCACCCGAGCCAGGAACTGAACCCGGGACCTTCTTGCTGTGAGGCAGCAGCGCTACTCGCTGCGTCCCGATATCTGTACACACGCGATTATTTATTCAACCAGGCGATTACTCAACAGACCAGGACAAAACACCAGTTGATGGCGTGATCGAGGTTTCAAATTGACAAAAGCAACGTTGATAAAATAAAAATGTGCAATGACGCAAATTTAATACTGTACAAATAAATACATTACTGACACACCTGGATGGCATGAGAATTGCTCTGATGAGCTGCCCTTTTGGAAGAGCCATATCGGACTTTCCTCTTGCCTCATTCACGACGAGAGGGGGAGCGATCGACGCGGCTGTCCCGAGAGAGCAGCTTTTCGAAGCAATCGTCATGCATCGAGCCGTGAAAAACCTACATCATCATCGTTATTGTTATACGTAGAGCTCGCCCGGGTGATGGGTCTCGTTTCATTGCAAAGAAATACACGTAGCTGACAAGCATTGCAGCTCGCGGCCCAAAAATCCTGCGCTCCCGCTCCCCACACGCCCGTGTGGAGTAAATACAGCGACTGATCTTATTTGAACTCAAAATACCTATTCCCGTGACCTCCCGCCAGCAAGTCTTCGACAAGAATTCAAGAAGCCTTGAAGAACACCCAGTCTGGCACAAGCGCCACGATGACATCACTATCACTTACTAGTTGTTTTGCTGCGGCTGTTGTTCCACTGTAATGCCTGCTTCCTGCGTGTATGGTATTCACCATCCGTGTGCGCAACCTGTGTGTGTCGAGCTCGTAGACGGTGCACACGGTGCACACGAGTATTTCCACCGCCACGTACAGCGCAGTTGTCACTCGACCGCTCCGACGAGGGCCCAACCACAACATTGCGTTCCGCGAGGGGTTTGACCATACTTCGCCACGGTGGCCAGTGCGGGGTAACGACGCAGGGTGAGGTGAGCGGGGAGCGGGTGCAGACGAGCGATGGCTTTGTTGCCCTACTGTTGCTCCTGATCGTGGAGGAGGGTATCTGTGTGCCCCAAACCACACCACAGCGCTTGGTCACACGGAGCCCAGCATTCCTGCTCGGGTTTCCCTCGGTGAATAGGTCTGGGAGGAGGTTCTGGACAAATAAACGGGCTTGGCTTCACGAAGGGCACCAGGTTGTAAAATTCTGCTCTAATACCACCCACTATTGTGGCAGCGGAGCATCAGGTCAAAATACTGGGCAATCTGGATAGAGGTCATTTAAACAGCAACATACAAAATTGCTATTATACCTGTACTTCTATACGGTGGTTACCTGGTGATTATAACCATATACTATTACACCTTAACTGACAAGCAACCATCCAGGCTCACACCTGCTTGGCTTTCAAGATCTGAGGAGCTCAGGCGCCTTACGAGTGATTTAGGCACAGGCATCGCTTGTTGTGTTACAGGAATCCCGCATCGCGAGCTTGCAGGCTCACCGTGTACTTTCTGCTGGAATAACACAAAACATCTGAACACGTCTTGTGATGCACTTCAAACGCGCTTCTTGGCGAATGATGCGAGAACATTCCAGCGCGCTTCGAGGCACAAAGCGCTTCGAAGATGCGTCACAATGAGCACACAACGGAAACATAAAATGCACAGCATAAGCTCTGAGCAGGAACGGCTGCTGTGCGAGAAAGATATTCGTGCGGGGATGGAGGCCTCGTGCTGTGCTGCGACGACTTTCGTAAAAATAAAGATTTAACACAAGTATGTCATGGGCAAAACAAAACTGAACACATTTTTATCGATCACACTTCCTTAAAGTGATCAAATATATAACATCTCTAGTTTCAGCTCATCTCATCTCATTGTCAGAAACACTTTGTCCTGTACAGGGTCGCGATTAGCCGGCGCCTATCCCGGCTGACACAGGGCACAAGGCAGGGATATACCCACGATGGGACGCCAGTCCATCACCGTGCATTGAGGGCAATTTAGTCTGCAAGCCAACGAATCTATGCAGCAGCGTGTTTTTTGGACTGTGGGAGGAAACCGGAGTGCCCGGCGAAAACCCACGCGGACACGGGGAGAGAACTCACAAACTCCACACAGAAAGGCACCCGAGCCGAGATTTGAACCCGGGACCTTCTTGCTGTGAGGCGACAGCGCTACCCACTGGGCCACCGTGCTGCTCAACTCAGTCAATGGATATTCTGCATAGCACTTGAATTGGTTCAATTTTCTGTTATTTTTTTATTTTAAGGCACTGTTGTTGACGAATGTGTTTTTTTTTGTTAACTGTGCATATGCACCACTGCCAACGCCGCATCAACCAAATCATTTGTCACATGATAGGCCGTAAATCTTTACGTATCTGATTATGTCTGCATTTCTTTATCTTTGTCTATTTTCCATTTAACGCGATGTCCTTTAAAGTGTGCGTGCAGTTTAACGAAAGAGGTTACAATTTATAAGAATGGTTTACCTCCGACCCATTCGTTTGTTATAACCCCAGGTGCTGCTTATCAACGCTACCATTGTAAAATATCTGCGAAGCTCATTATAAAATCATGTAATTAATAGGCACGTGGTTTTGCTGGCGAGTGTGTGAGAATGAATCAAGAATTGGCTGCTGAAGGTTGTGACGAGTGCGTCGGTGAGTGTGACAAGTGGCTGTCAGACGAGCGTCATGACGCCGATGTCACATCATGGCATGGTCTGGCCACGAGTTGTAAATTCTCATCAGACAGCAATTAGCTGACGAGTCTTCATGTATGCGTTCGAGGCATCTAATGATGCCTCCCATATTACTAATCTATAATTTACGATACAATTCAACGTCACGGTATTAGATAGTGTATGTGATGGTTTAGTTGTGACAGTCTCTCCTGCGCTCCTCGTTTAATTTTTTTTTAAGCTTTCTCCGCCGCAGTTTACTTGGCTTCACGAGCGAGCAATGGTAACGAGTGACGTAGCGGTCACGGGCCGGTTGCTCCAGCGGCGTGGCACAGGGCAGAGGAAATGGGGTGGCAGGGGGCGCCCATGAATATGTGGTGGCACCTTTCCCCAGGTGCCAAATCGTCTGCGGCCCCTTAACGCTCGTGCTTGCATATTAACAATAGCGTACGATTTGCACGACTTGTAAATAAGTCGGTCTGTATGTCCATGACCCGTGCAAACGTCGCGAGGGTAATTACTAAGTCGGTATAGGAAACACACGCAAAATTATGTGTTGGTCACACTGCTCAAGAAACTTTTGATAGAATTATAAATCGTAGTGCGGTGTAATCTTACCGAGAGCCCGGTAAGATTGCACATCAATTTTGCATGGAAGATTTGAAATAAAGTGGAGGCAACAACAAGCACAAGAGGGCTCAGAACAATAACAGAGGAAGCCAACACACAATATTTTCCAGGGTAGAGGAGGGAGCAATAATTGTGGCTCCTAAATTGTAACTTTTTAACTATCTATGGAGCGAAATGCAGTGATTGAAAACCTAATTAAAATGTTGAAGTAAAAAAAAATAGCAATATAACGAGTGCAAAATAAAACTAAGATTGCATTTATCTTTCACACTTGGCTATAAGCCATTGTAAGCCAATGATCAAATGCATATTCCAGACAATGCAGTGTGGATTGATAATTACACATGCACAAAACACTGGTACATATTTTAACGATCCGTTATCAAATCCAGACACATTGGAAGACAACCGCAGTGACAACCAGTGCACATTTTGCTTTGAACTGAATTTTACTTCGTTTTTCTTCACCCCATAGCTCACGTGAAATTAAATGCCACATTAAACCTACCGCGGGACACGTGGAGAGGACTCTTTGACGCGAGGGGGTCTTCATACAGAGCACAATGCAAGAGGTCTCTAATTTTCACGTTTCGATGACGTGTGCACCAGGTGCAGCAAAACCCATTTTTTTCCCCCTTCTCTTTCGCGGCAGGGCTCTCTCTGCCAGCTTTTAAAGCAATTAGCATCCGAGACTGGAACACAGCAAAGCCTGGATGAGCGACTACTCTGGAAAGTCACCCACAGGCAAGAAGACCTGAGAAATTGCTGCGGGTCAGGGGTCACCGTGGCGTGCCACGCAGCCCCATCACGATCAAGTCAAGCTCGGCGACGCGCGTGTGTGTGTGTGTGTGCGTGTGTGTGCTCACGCTTGCATTATTAATCTTAACTGCATACAATAAAGCAAGTGTCTGGACATGTGCGTATGTGTATGTCTGCACTGATGGTACCGGACTGGAAATATTCATAAGCAATAATTGTATCTGCAGACACCAAGGCTTCTAAGTCTTATTTCAAATTTACATGCCACTTAATGCTTTGCTGTAATGAAATTTGAACAGCGTTGCGCAACATTTAATCCTCTTCAGCACTCTTTCGCCTTCACGATGATGCCTGGAGAATACGTTACACTATGGAAAAAAAGACTGATCGCAGGACGGGCACTCTGCTAATTCTCGTAATGTTCACAAAGTGTCGCATGTGCCATTGCTGCACATGAAGCTATGGCACGATCTGTCCGCGACGAATAATAATATATTTGCACTTCCAGAGTGATCTTCACCCGAGGGCCACAAAGCGCTGCGCAGAGCTGTTGAGAGAACGGCACGTCAACATGTCATTGCACAAAAGCCAATTAAAGTCACATTAGATTAGATTTAAATTTCTAGGGAATCTGTGACATGCGTTACGTTTTTGTTGTGTTATTAGGCACCCTTGCCAATGTAGTATGACATGTTTAATCTGATACAAACATTAATGCACTGACCGGCACTAAATATGTATTCTGCAGATAAAACATAATTTTTCACATTATTTGGAAGCAATATTTTTGCACGCATCTTATGATTTGGCGTGCGTGCATGGGTAGGGGGGGAGAGCGGTGGCCCAGCGGTTAGCGCGCTGGGCTACAAACCTGGCGACCCAGGTTCGAATCCCGCTCACGGCTAACACCAGTGGCGATTCTCTGAACCGGTTCTGGGCCTCCCCTAGGTCGACTTAGTCTCAAATAAGTACCTGGCGCAGCGTGTAAACATCTCCACGCGGGAGACAAACACGACGGCGCGGAGTTTACCACCCACCCCCTTGTGTCCTCGCCGGCTTTCATGGATGCTGGCTAACGCCACGTGGCGTTAGGGTTAAGTAGCGAGTCTTTGTTGGAGGTGCGGGAATGTGACAGACACCAGATTTGTACAAGTTGATTAACACCAGGCACATATTTGGGGTGCATCTTATTTTTTCAGGACATCTTATAAATCCGAAGAAAGTGTTAATATTAATCACCAATTACAGTGGAGAGTCTCTCACAAGGGTTCATGTTTTTTCTCTGGACGTTTACCCTCGAGTGGAATATTTGGGCAATTTCCTTAAATTCAGTTCGGCCGTGACAGGAAAACAAGTGCATGGTGTCACTACGTTCTGTTTATTGAAAGATGCATAGGTGCCCCATTCGTAGAGCACACGAGCAAATGTCAGTCAGTTTTATTTGTTCTGGAATGAACAGTTGAGTTATGTAGGGATTTTTTTAACAGTAATCCATAAAATTATTTTTTGGCTTAAATCACGTAAAAAGTAAGTGTCGTAAAGCCTCTTCCAGCCAACACAGCCAATCAGTAAGGTTGTTGTCAGGTGAACATGACGTGCCAATTCTTTACTGTCTTGGCACACCGGTACGCCTGGAACCACTCATTCCAAATTGGTGGGAGTACCTGATGCTGCTGATTGCAATTATCAGTGAAATGTCCTATTTCATTATACTTGCTGTGGTGTTGCTGTTGAACGGACCATTGTGCTGATATAGTGAAGAACTGGCACGTTCTGTTCACATGACCTTACTGATTGACTGTGTCGGATGGAGGAGGCTTTACGACACTTATTTTTTCACGTGACCTAACACAAAAAAATTGATTTTGTGGATAACATTGGTCATGAAAGCCTTTGTATTCACGTTTTAAAAATACAACAGTTGTCCACTCTGGAGGGATAAGCAAATTCAAACATCTCAGGGCACCGCAGGCAATTTAGTCAAGGCAATTGACCTATGCAGCATGTTTTGGACTGTGGGAGGAAACAGGAGTACCTGGCGAAAACCTATACGGACACGGGAAGGACATGAAAACCCGGCAGCACTGCTCAGAGTGCCACCTTGCAGCCCCAAGAACAAAACCAAACTGATGTTCTCAACATGTTCTTCAAATCAACAGATGCAGGGGTGCCCCATAAATGGTACACGAGCAAACGCTTAGTTCCAAATATTGTTAGGTTAAGTGTACTTGTGTCACCCCAACAAAAATAACAGCTGAAGAAAAAAACTCTCTACGTAAACATTCACATCGATCAGGAAAAAATAGTCTTCGAGAATAAACAGTGTCCAAAACAGGTGCCATTTTCAGCGATACTATGAAGAGGGCCGATTGCACAAAGCGACGCGAATTATTTGTGTTTCCGTTACACTGGCGTTATTGGACACGTGTGGATTTCATTTCAGTCGCTCACCAATGCGAACGCGGGACCAAGCAAGAGCGTTTGTTTCCACGTGAGAAGATGAA
>JAZEWT010000006.1:26755656-26766486 GCA_036362905.1 Mordacia mordax | reverse complement strand
GTGCTCGCACATAGGGCACGGATGATGGAATCCCCATTTCCAAGCGCTCCTCCGCAGCAGTGCAAATCGCCCCTAAAAATAATTCGAGCTCAACCCACCAGAGCCTTGGTTTTGTGGGACCGGTTCACGAAACGTGACACGAGACCAGGACCGCATTCAGCCCGAGACATCATCTCAGTCAGTCGGTTTTTACTTAAGCTGCAAGGAATTGCGGAGCACTGAAGCGCTTTTTAACAGTTGTCCAGCGTTGAAAGCAGGTTAGTAGATACATTGGGCCATACCTATGGTGGGACGCCAGGTCGTCACAAGGCAACGGGGGGGGGGGGGGTTAATAAGCAGGCGAATTAACCAAGGTAACAGCGTGCCTTTGGACTGTGGGTGGAAACCAGAGTACCGGACGTCAACGCACGTGGTCGCGGGAAGAATGTGCAAACGTCACAAAGAAAGGCACCTGAGCCTGTAATTGAACCCGGGACTCTTGCTGTGAGGCGGCGGCTCGACTTACTGCGCCAGCATGCCACCATTTGACGTGTCCCGCAGGAGCTTAGGGCTGACCCCCACAGTCCGCAGATTAAACGTATCCATCACCGCAAGTATTTTATCCGCGCAAAAAATCGGTTACTGGAGCGAAATAAGTCCAATCTGACAACAACACAGCAGCGTGTGTACGTTATTGCACAGGTGAGCCTGATGAGTACTCGTGATTTTATCTGGCAGTGTTCGGGCACATCAAAGTGTGCGTGCGTGTTAATGTGTCATCGTTAGTGTTGCCAAAGACTGCTGCCAGCGGTGTCAAATCGACCTCTGTGGAGGAGGGTCGCGAGGGGCGCTACGGGGCAGTCGGAGGCAGTCGCCCTCCAACAACCAACGGAGGAGCATCGCTCGCAACAAAGAGCGGAGCGCCTTGCGGCTAGAGCACAGCAAGTTGGCACAGCAGAGAGCGCAGGTGGTGCATCCGCCAGTCATGTCAGTCAAGCAAGCCATAGCACTTGAGTCTGTGCCGCGACCTCCTGTCGGAGAGCCATCGACCACTTCACGTGACCTCAAGGTGCATCTGGCCTGGCACAAGCGCTGTAGGTGACGTCGCCGCCAGTTAGTGGACGAACGGCAGTTGTTGTTATGATTTGTTGTTGCCCCCCCACAAGATGTGTTTGAAAGTCTATCTTTGTCGCTGGGTGAGAGAAAGTATCTCCACCCGTGCGCCAGACGCAATCTCTCGGGCCACGCAGTGGCATTCTGCCAGCACGTTTTCCCCGATATTAGGGCCCTCCCGGGACGAGGAAATGTTTTCAGAGGCAGTGCAGGTCTTGTTCGACCCTCCACGAAGTGCGCGGAATGCGGTGCCTTTTTTTAAAAAAAAAGGTGGCGAATTGAGATGCTGCACAAGCAGCGACACCGACATAAAAAAAAACTAAGAATAATAATAAGAGGGGGAAAAAAAACAGCCCATTTGCTTTTTTACTGACTAAAGGTTACGTGTTTTTGTTGTTTTCATCATGAAATCATCGCCGAGAGCATTGCACGATACGGTGCAGCGTTCGGTGACAATGAGAAACTAAAAAAAGAAATGTCTCCGCGACTCGACCGTGGTCCATTTCACGCGCGCTCGGCTTTTCCTCGCTCTCCTCCCTTCCTCCCGAGTGATCCATCGGTGCCGGTTCACTCGCATTGTCTGGACACCGGAGAGCAGACGCCCATCTCCTCCTGCCAAACCCCCTCCGCCCCGCATTCTCCCGCATCCCCTCGACTGGACACCAATGCTCAGGAGGGGCATTGGTGTCCAGTCGTGGCCGCTCCATTTGTCGCGTCATGTGGCTCGTTCTCTCCGCTCGCGTCCTTCGGTTCGAGCCGCCGGTCGTGTCGCAAGGAATCTCGCATCCGGAGCTTGCAAGCTCACTGGGTATTTTCTGCGGTCATAATTAATATGTATAGGTCTAAAAATGGGCGATGGAGGAGGGGGGTGGGGAGGAGGTGCGGTGGGGGTTCTCGGACAAAGTGCAAGGGAGTCGCGTGGTGCGGCCTGTGTTGTTTTGTTGTTGTTGTTGTTGTTGAATAGGTGAGTTGAAGGTAAAAGGTCCCTGGCGGCACGGAGCGAGAATGCGGACGCTTTTGGTAGGTGCTCGACACAACACCGCGCCGCAATTATAAGACCCTGTGCTTAATGAGAGCGTCAATAATTAAAGGCGTTGTGGAGCAGTGGCGCAGTGGTTCGGGTATAAGCGACGGCTAACGCCAGTGGCTCAAGAACCGGTCATGCGCCCACCCCTTCCACTTCACGAATGTACACTGGCTAGCAACGATCAGCCCCCACACGGGACCACGATTGTGGGACGAAGCGTTATTTTAGCGTTTTAATGGTTAGCAAGCTCCTCTTAGAAATCTATAGGTCGCCAGTTCACCGCCTCTGCGCAGCAGCTGAAACATTGAATACGTTTCATGAATCTCCCCACGCCGATGCCCACTCAGTAGTATTATGGGCACACAGAAGTGCAGAACGTTAGATGTGGCTAGCAATAAAGGACGTTTCAGTTGCTTGATCGGTCTTGTGGTGGGGTCAACTGTGGGTACTCCCACATCTTCTGGTTCCATGACGTCTGGCCAGCATGGAAACGTTCATCAATATATAGCTTCAAGATATGTTTTCTAGAGCCTCCTGTAATTGCGACCCATCCTCTAGCAATGGTATAATCAAGAAATTGCAGGGCTATACTTTTACCCGATTACTGTCGTGGGAATTTCCCAACAGTTCAGGGTGTAATACACTACATCCTGACTGCTGGCATGGAGGGACGGGGGGGGGGGCATCCATCATTTACATAGGGCCTAATTATTCGTTTACACACAACACTGACAGCTTATAAAATGAGCAACACTCCAGTGTTTAGCGCACGGCGCTATGAACCCAGCGACCCGTGTACAATACCCGGCCGTATCTAAACCATCAGTGGTGATTGATATACGAACCAATCCTCGGTCTCCCTTTCACCAACCTGCCACTGGCCAGCGTAATTGTATTCATCTATCGGTGAGTTTATAAATGGCAGTGAATAATTAATAAATAATGTCTCAATAACATAAAATACAAACACCACGAGCCAATTAATAATGCAGAAAGTCAAGCCACCCCCAAAAAACAAAAAAAGTAATTTCATAAACTGCTTATTCCCATCGCGGGAATATTCCCCGCGATGGGACGCCAGTCCTGTACAGAGTCGCGGTGAGCCGGAGCCTATCTCCGGCTCACAGCGGCAATGAGATGAGATGAACTTATAAATATTGAACCCATCATTCCCATCTCTTGTGTCCTTGGAATATCACAACAGAAGTGGATAAGACGTGTCACTGTTAAAAGGGCAACTTTTCATTGTACACAACACTTCTTACAAAGTCGAAATGATTTCCTGTTTGACAATAAATAAAGGAGGCGTTGTTCAACCACCTTCGAATTGCCCGCAATTTGGTTTGTATTTTATCAATCCCCGCAAGGCTGATGGGCTGAGACAACCCCCAGTCAGGTGTTCAACTCGAACGCTTCAGACTTGACTTACTAATTCGACTACTGAGACAGGAATTATGGAACTACACCATATGATGAATGCTTCGAAAAGCTGCTCTCTCGGGATATAAACAATGTTGATGAATATGGTTACATGAACTTGGCAATACTGGACTAATATTATTTAGATAAATCATATAAATATGAATTTTGCGCTACTGATGGCAGTGACAGCTTTACTTCAATGTACACATGGCGTTTTGAAAAACCTGGATCTGTCTTTATGCCATAGCAGAATCCAGCTATCACAGGCATGGCCTATTGAACACGAGATGTCACCATTGCTTTCTGTAATATTCTCCTATCGTGAGATATGTAAATGTTATCGCCGCGTGACGAGCGTGGTCTTACACTTTTGGACAGAACATAGTTTATTGAAAAGTTCCGTAAATGTTTAAATTGAATTTAAGGGTAATATTATAAAATATATGAAACTATTATGGTCTCAAAATTCCAACGGACTGATAAAGAATGGCACTGTTTATCAGTAGTGGATTGACAAAAGGTTGTTATTTTATAGGGCAGCTGCCATAGGGGGTCCCCTAGGCTAAAACAAATTTGCACTGAGATTGCGTTTTGGAAAATGATAGAAATGGAAGTTTAGTTTTCTTGAAATGACTTTTATAGCAAACAAAAATTGGAAGACCATTTTTTCGAAACGTATACTTTGAAACGTGGGAATATACTAAAAGCATTCACTGAGTAGTGCAGGCAGTCTGTGCAGCAGTAATATCTGCGTCTCGCACAAGGAAAGTTCTGCTCGAGGCGGTTCGATTCCCACCTCGGGTACATTTCTATGTGGAGTTTGTGTTTTCTCCTCCCGCTCTTCCTCCGGGTTCTCTGGTGTCCTTCCACAAGTGAACACTTAATAATTAATTGGCTGATAACATTATAACATATATATGAAACAGTGTCTGGTGGGTTGGCACCGGCCCACTACCTCGTTGTCGTCCCCTGTCTGGGTTTTTTTCTCACATCTGCATTCGTGTTTTATCCATGGCCAGATGTGGAATTTGAATGCGCTATAAATTGTACTTTTAAATGTTTTATTATTACTATTGTTTGTATTATTATCACTGCTGTGTGCTTGGGTGATGGTACTGTGCTAACCTGTGCTCGCTCAGGAACATTTCTTCCTTCCATTATTTGCTTTAACAATTATTTTATTTGTTATTTGATGCAATTCATTGATTTACAGTCATTATTTTATATAAGTGATCTATGCTGACGTCATTGACGTGCCGTTCTCTCCGCAGCTCCGTGCAGCGCTTTGTGATCCCCGGGTGAAAGGTGCTTTAGAAATGCTAATCTTATTATTTCCAAGCACGAATTCGGGTTGTTGTCTTTATAATGCATGGAAATGATCAGTCGTAACTTAGAGTACTGATGGGTCAAATATGGTAACATGTTGTCAAAAGCAAAATACAACGTTTAAGAAATCCGGTCTTTGAAATATTTTCGCTTGTGTGCATTAATCTTTTTTTTTACCGCATTCCTACTTAAAATAGCTTCTGATAATTGGAAACGTATGGTAATAGAATGGTTCATCTGACCAGCCTCACTTATAACCCATCGCAATATTTCACACCGAACGGGCAACAAAGGCTGAAAAGGATGCAGCGTGTTTACCAATATGCCCCATTGAGAATACGAAAAAGGTCATCCTGAACTGATCATTTTCCGTGCCACAGCAAGATACGTGGTGAACAGACGTGGCCATGAAAAATGTTCGTTATACAAATGTGTTTTAGTGCATTATATAAAGAAAAGAAATCAAGGTATTGTGCATATCATTTACGACAGTTTGACATTTAATTTCAATGTCGAAAATTCCGACTACTTAACGTTCACATGTATGAAGGTAATATTCTCGACTTTGAGATGAATACAAAAATAAATGGGGCGACACGGTGGCCCAGTGGGTAGCGCTGTCGCCTCACAGCAAAGAAGGTCCCGGGTCCGAATCTCGGCTCGGATGCCTTTCTGTGTGGTGGGGTTTACATGTTCTCTCCCCGTGTTCGCATGGGTTTTCGCCGGGCACTCCGGTTTTCTCCCACAGTTAAAAAAAAACAACTTGCTGCTGCATAGGTTAATAGGCTCGCAGACTAAATTGCCCGCAGTGCACGGTGATGGACTGGCGTCCGATGGTGAGTATATCCTTGCCTTGCGCCGTGTCTGCCGGGATAGGCTCGGGCTCACCACGACCTTGTTCAGGACCAAGTGGTTTCTGACCATGAGATGATAAGAGGAGACAAAAATATATGATGACACCATGAAAGCAAAAATGGTTCCAGATACGCTTGACTTGTTTGTATCTAAAAGCATAACATACAGGAAATGCCATGATGTATAAAGCATCACCAATGTAATTTTCGATGACAAAAGTGGTGCTATGTGCCGTCAGGCGATACCACTTTTGTTGACAAAATCCTCCACAGGGTCACAGGGAATTGGACCCTATCCTGGCTGACACAGGGAGCAAGGCGGGGCTATACCTAGGATGGGACGCCAGTACATTGCAGGGCACTGGGGGCAATTTACCCGGCAGGCCAAATTACCTTTCAGCAGCGCGTCTTTGGACATTGAGAGTAAACCCGAGTACCCGGCGAAAATCCACGCGGACATGGGGAGAGAACACGCAAACTCTACACAGAAAGGCACCATCGTCGGGAATTGAACCCAGGGTTTCTTGCTGTGAGGCTGCAGTGCTTTTCAGCACCACCGCGCCACCCCATCAATGAGCTTGAAGCGGACAATTCTTTAGATTGCAGTGATTAATGCAATAGCGAATAAATTATCGAGGGAATAGGATTATACACGGAAAAATGCACCGTGCATAGCAGCGCATGAACGACTAATATGAGACTTTCGGGTTCGGTAGCCATATCCAGATACAGACCCAGCAGTCACCATACCACCAGTCAATGGGCATTCAGATCAACTGTACTCTGTTGCCCTCTGCTGGAAGGCACGTGGTAACTGCTTAGAGTACACTGCCGAACTCTCCAGCAGTTCCGATTAAAATTGTTTAAAGTAATTATGTCCACAGGGACCAACCACTGTCAAGTTAGAGTCAATGTTATGTTGGTGCTGGGCTCATTTCCACATCTTAATTGCCTATTTTTTAAAAAGTAATAGCGGTTACTAATTAGGATTATTGTTTCAGTGTCCAAGGAACTTGATAATGCCAAGTCGTTAATTGCAGTTTTGTTATATTATGAAAACACAAGAAAGGTTTAAATCTAACAAACTTGCAGAGAGCATTTTACGAGCAGAATTTGTCTTTATTAAAGTATTAGATCAGCGTTATTTATTTCTGCAAGTGAATGTTACGGCGTCACCACATCAAGCAGCAACTCCTTTGTTCTTCATCCTCCCATCACCGCTTCACAAATGTAATTTCATCGGCAAAGGTGGCTTAAACATAGACCGATGTCTGCCGTAATGAACATTTCAACATAGTTCGCACTCAACATTAAAGATGCACAGTGGAACTGGGATTTGCAACCATTCGTTTGCCAGTCAACGGCTCCATTATTGAGATGACACGAAAAGAGTTCCGGGGCGGCACGGTGGCCCAGTGGTTTGCGCTGTCGCCTCCTGACAGCAAGAAGGTCCCGGGTTCGAATCTCGGCTCGGGTGCCTTTATGTGTGGAGTTTGCATGTTCTCCCCGCGTCCACGTGGGTTTTCGCCAGGCATTCCGGTTTCCTCCCACGATCCCAAAAACATGCTGCTTGCAGACTAAATTACCCGCGGTGCCCGGTGATGGACTGGCGTCCCATTGTGGGTGTATGCCTGCCTTGCGCCCTGTGTCTGCCGGGATAGGCTCCGGCTCACCGCGACACTACAGGACTAAGCGGTTTCTCACGGTGAGATGAAAAGAGTTCTAAAAAGACTCACTTTTATTGCTGTATGTACCCCTGGACAGGAAGTGATTGATAGGTGATGTCATCAATATTGGGCGTTACTCGGGGGGTGAGGGGTTGGTTACCTGCCTTCGGGAAGCAAGATGTCCGCACGACCATCGGTGTTTAAACGGATACGAATCATTGGCCACATTAACACGTAGTCTGTTGCAGTATTTATTAAATTGACAGTCGCAAAACTAATCTACATTGGATTCTTCTGGGCCCAAGTCAAGGATACATTGCTAGCAGGTGGTCCTCAAGAAATATTACCGACTGATTACGCTGGCTCTTCCAGTCTAGACCATTATCATTAGAGGATCCAAACACCGTGATGTGACAGTAGAACTAACTTTTACGTTTTATTTATAGTGACTTAGATTATGTTGAGCCAAATGCACAGTCTTCATAAGTGATTTCTTGAGTTTTCAAATGGTAAAAAAAAATTACTTGAAAATAAATACCAGTTGGGTATACATGGGTCAGTGACCATGAAAAATGTATTACACCTGACACATAACATCCAGCATACTTATCACTGAGGCTGTAACTACAAGTCACATATGACACAGAATATATTCACCAAAAATGAAGCCCTGGGAAGTAACTGGAATGGAAAGTAATGGAAAGTAACTATTGAGTAACGTTATAAATGTGTGAATGTGCGCCTACCGATTTCAATCTGTTTATTAAGATGAAATGTCTTAATTTTAAATAAAAGCCATCGAGTGAGGAGCATCGTCGTTTAACTTCTGTTATCAAGAGCCCTGCAATGCGCTGGGCAATTGGAGAACGTGCGTCATCACGACTCAAAGGGGCTCGACAGGGCTGTAATGGAAAACGGTGAATGCGCACCAACATTTACTGATGCCCTCCTCAGTGCCTTCGTGTGTTGAGTTTGCGTGTTGTCCCCGCGTCTCCTCCCACCGTCCAAAGACACGCTGCTGCTGCTTAGGTTAATTGGCCTGCTGAGTAAATTGCCCCAACAAAAGTGCCCTGCGATGCACTGGTGCTACATCCTGGGTATAGCCCCGCCTTGCACCACCTGTCTGCCGGGATAAGCTCCCCTCCACCCAAGTGAGCCTATACAGGATTAAGCGTGTATTTATATGAAAATTGCTTTTAATTCACCACGTGAAGTATTTCAAACGTGAGTGCTTTAAACAGCGGATTTTTGTTAATTCCACCGCTTACTTAACTCACCATGCGGATTGATGTGTAATTTATCCGTGTACAATGGTATTCACAGAAGACTTCTAGGTATGGTATTGATGATGGCCATCTGTCAGACCTTATCACACTGCTTTAGTCATTGGGCTCGCAGACAGAATATGCTACACCTGTTCATTTCTCTAAAATTAAGAGCACAAAAAATACGTTTTTTTCCCGACCTTATCGAAAAATCCCAAAAGTTCAATGTAGACAATCGCAATTGGTTTGTGAAAAAACTATATATTTTAAGAAATACAGCATTTTTTGTGTAAAGAATTTTTTTTTACCTTGGCTTAGGCATAATTCCTCAAAGTGCATTAGGTCTCTGAAGCATCCGCTTGAGATGATACAAAGAACAAAAATTCAATCAACAAAACAGCACACTAGGGCTTAAGTGTGCTTTTCATATAATTAGTAACAATTTCAATGGGCTGCATTACTTTGCATGCTGGATATAGGGGGGCATGCACTTTCGCATACCTAATAAGCTGTGAGACGATAATTTATGCTCGCCTGATGTTAGCAGCAGCAGCAACCAATTTGGCTTGAAATCAAGATCTCGAAACCTCCATAAAAAAGGGCATAAAATGTCTTCCAGTGGAATGTTAAAAACACCCAGCGTGTAATACTGAATTGGCAATGTAATGCGGCATTAGCCCAAATAATACAGACGCAAGGTTTGTCCTCGACAGGAATGAATGTACTGTGCGTGTACAGGGTATTCCCGTAAAGACGCTCCAGTTTCCATTGCAAAGAATTCCCAGAATATATGACATACGGAGTTGATGCCAAGAATACAGGAGATTTGAGGAATTGTGCTTCCCCTACAGAAATAACCCACGTGGAGGTGAAGAATTGGAACAAAAAACGTTTCATCAGTTCAGCATTAATCAAAAATTTCTGACTGGAATATTGGACCATTTTCAATAACGACTGCAGATGGTGTTGCACGGTTCACATACTGTAAATATGTTGTCACTTTGAACTAAGGTTTTCCCAGTCTGCTGTGTTTTAGTGATGCCACAATCAAAGCTGTATGTCATTATTTCAGAAAATATATACAATTTAACCAGGCGCGTCTCTATCGAAATACCGTGCAACATTTAAACATTGGTGATGATTTGGGCAACGGCCTTTCGTTTAAAGTTGATGAAAGAAATGTAAATACTAAGCATGTACAGGTATGCTGCTACATAGATTAAAATTACTTCTTACGCCCCCGGAAACATGCAACTAACTGTGCACATTAGAATTGACTGTTTACGATTGCTGCAAATTACATGGCACTATTAGTCTAATTGCGAGGACACAGCTGTACATACAAGACAAATAAAATGGTAAACCCATCCCCACGGAAGACTTCAAAACACTCTGCTGAATTGAATCGCAATGCGGAATCATGATAATTCATTGAATCACTGGAAGGAGGAGGGGGGTTCATATTGACACACTTAGTAACAGAGCAAACGCACGATTTATACGGTTGCGAAATTGAATCACAGCTTCACTAGAGCTGAAAGTGAACTCGCGTTAAGGTAAGGGCGTAAGCTTTTCCATTCTCTACTAATGTTACTGCTTGTCTCGTATGCACGGGGTATTTCTACATGCTAAGGCAAGTGGAGCCCCCCTCCCCATCGGTTGTTGACAATAAATGTTTTTATTTGTGGTTGATTTGCCGTTCATGTCACCGCTGTTGTTGTCTCTGACATGCCGTCCTCTCCACAGCTCTGTGCAGCGCTTTGTGACCCCAGGGTGAAAAGCGCTATAGAAGTGCAATTAGTATTATCATGATTTCTTATCAGAAAGTACATTTGGCTCAAATACCCCCACCATGGAGGGCAACCGGCCAACCTGCGTTAACGTGGATAGCGATCGTTTAAACCAGCAACAACGTCTTCTTGGAGGTAGCTCGAGAGGCCCGCTCTAGCGGGTATTGTTATCGTGCTGTTACACGTTGTGGGAGTACCCACACTTTTACCCACCAGACACTGTCCCTCGGGGAAACGCAAGATTCAGCACTGTCACTTAAAACCAAAGTTGCCATTGGGTCGGTCACAGTAACCAACTCTCTCATCTCATCGCCAGAAACCGCTTAGTCCTGTACAGGATCGGGGTGAGCCGGAGCCTATCCCGGCAGACACAGGGCGCAAGGCGGG
>JAZEWT010000006.1:26652519-26665507 GCA_036362905.1 Mordacia mordax | reverse complement strand
GAGAATTGCTTGGCAGTTTTTTTTAAATCATCCCAAATGTCTACGTTGGGGCCAGCTAAGGGCGTTGCGGCAAAATCCCTCGTGCTTGAGGGTAGCCGTCACTTTCTAGGTTCCCCGGGGTCACCTTTCCGAACTGACCAGTAAGGTAACGTGAAAAAAAAGAACCGGAGAAAACCCACCGTGCATACAAGGTGGTGACACTCAGCAGTCTATACATACGATCTAGAGTGTATAATACAGTCTATAGTCAACAGTCTATACATACAGTCTATAGCGTATGCATAGTTTATAGTCTGTACTATCTATAGTGTATACGTAGTACAGTCTATGGTCTGTATTGTCTATACATGCAGTCTTTAGTTTATATGTTGTGCCGTTCTCTCCGCAGCTCTGTGCAGCGCTTTGTGACCCTCGGGTGAAAGTACTCTAGAAATGCAATTATTATTATCTCCTGGGTATCCTACACTCCTTCGTCTACAAATACTGGCAAGCCTTCATAATCGACCAAGTATTAGCAAAAGTAAACTTAATTTTTGAGATACAAATAATTGCTCGCGTTTAGATGGATTTTCGAAAAAACGTGAGGTGATATATTTGTGTCTTACGTACTGATGTAGAACTCAGAACGCCTGAGGATGCCTCCAATGTACGAGGCGAAACGTCTGGAAAGTAAGAGGTGGAGCGCTTAGCGACACGGCTATCCCGAAAGAGCAGCTTTAGAAAGCGATCATCATGCATCGATCCGTGAAAATCTGCATCAGTGCTGAATCAGTGACGACGTTGTATTCGTCCATCGTCATCATCATTATCAATACCCGCTTAATCCTGTACAGGGTCGGGGGACGGTGGGAAGAAACCGGAGTACCAGGCAAAAACCCACACGGGCACGGGGAGAGAACACGCAAAACTCGACACATCAAAGCACCCGATACGGGACTCGCACACGGGTCCTTCTTGCTGCGATGCAACAACGGTAGTCACTGCGCCACCACGCTGCACAAGACGTGAAACCACGACGCGCCCAAACGTGGTGCTCGCATCCTTGACCCTGAAACTAAGAATCTCATTCTCTCCCCATTGAGCTGGCCCGGGTTCTTATAGCCGTCCGTGTAACGTTTTTTTTTCTGTGTGTGCGCGCCCCACCGTGGGATTTATTTATGCTGACTGGAGCAGATTGCGAGGGGGGCGGCGACGGCGGCGGCGGGGTGGGCTGCGGGAAAACGTCCTTGCGTGGCCCTCCCGGCCACACCCGGTCCACTGCAGCAAACGCCCTCCATGAGCGATGGATCTGGGACGAGCCGGCGGAGGCGCCGCCGTTCCAATCACCAAAGGGCCCATTGAATGCCGCCGCCCGTACGCGGCGGCCCGGTGCCGCCCGAAGCGATTCCGTCCTGCGTGCCGGGGGAAGAGAGCCCGGTCAATGCCCGCATCCCCAGTGCTCTGGGAAACCGCGTGGCCATACGGCGTTACCGTCTCTCTCCATTTCTTTGCCTGTGCTCTGTCGATGTGTGCGGCTTGTACAGGCGTCTCGCGCGGATGTCTGTGACAGGCAGGCAAAGGGGGGAAGAGGAGGAGAAAATTGGGTTTTGTGAGCAAAAAAAATGATGCAATTGACTTTATCTAAAAATATATATGTAATTATTTAGTTAGTGGGCGGCACGGTCGCCCGGTGGGTAGCGCTGTCGCCTCCTCACAGCAAGAAGGACCCCGGGTTCGAATCTCTGCTCGGGTGCCTTCCTGTGCAGAGTTTGCATGTTCTCTCCCCGTGCCTGCGTGGGTTTTCGCCGGGCACTCCGGTTTCCTCCCACAGTCCAAAAATACATGCTGCTGCATAGATTAATTGGCTCGCACACTAAATTGCCCTCAGTGCCCGGTGATGGACTGGCGTCCCATCGTGGGTTTGTCCCTGCCTTGCACCCTGTGTTTGCCGGGATGGGCTCCGGCTCGCCGCGACCCTGTACAGGATTAAGCGGTTTCTGACAATGAGATGAGATTAAGTCAGTGTCTGTGCCAGGAACATCCCGACGATAACGGTGACCGAGTGGGCAAACGGTTGTTGGCGTTTATCTACCTTTACTCTCCTGGTTTTCACAGACGTTTGTAAAAGGGACAAGCAATGCGCGAGAGAAGGAAAACATGGTGACGGTTTTACACGTGTAAAAAAATACTGTTGCCCTTTTCATTTTTTATTTAGTATAAAGGTTTTTTTTATCTGAACAGTTGCTTGATATGAAGCATCTGATTTGCAAGGGTGTCCAGGATATACACGATTGTCTCGCAGACGGTGACATTAAAATATTCTGAAATGTTTACGTGTCCTGTGCTTTAATAAACAATGCCTGTTAATGATATCAATTAATAATACTGCACGGTATGACCACATTGCACATTCAATGTGCATACTCACTCTGCACCAAATATTTGCATAGCATCTTCATTAGCACATTGCCCTACAGCTTTTGCTCAAGAATATTTTCAAGCAAAACGTTCGGTCAATTCAACTGCAGTCAGTTTACAAACTTCAAAAGCCAAGCGGCGTCACAATGAATTATTGGTCGACTCAATTAGAGAGATGGAAAAAAAAAACCCGTCATTTTTTCGGTTTTGAATGTTTGAGCACAGGATCTGCAAGGTTATTTGGCTTCAATTCCATCAGAGCAATTGCTTATTGCACAAAAACAATAATCAGGTGACTCTACTTTACATAAACAATTTGATATTGAACGCAAATAGTAAAATATGTCAATGTACGGGGCGTATATGTATGTATCTCGTTATGTTTGTGACAGATTTTAAGGCATGTAACCATATCTACATCATATATATGATGACATACAATCCTTTTGCATACGGCCGTAGCCATATCTATGGAAATTGTACATGTTAGAAGAGTATTAACAAAACGTCATATCAAATTTGCATCCAGAGTCAAATCACATTATTTACGTTAATTAACACGGCATACAGAGCCCCTTTTTCACGAAAAAAATGGACCGAGCCATGAGACCTGGACACTGGGATGATAGCCAGTATCTTCTGGGCCAACACCACTTGCACTGGCTGAGTGGGGGTGATTTCATGATATACTATTTGCAAAGAGGGAAAAACAGCTGGTTTTCAATGAGATCATACATACGCTAGGGATTTAGTCGGTACTAAAATATCCATGGACAGGGTCCACGAATAATACCTTGAAAAACGCAGATAAATATGCGCCGAATAAAATAATCGCGCAAAAATAAAAACGATAAAAATGCGCGCAGACGTTCTCATAAATACATTTTGTGTGTGTGTGTGTGACGCTTGCCGTGCTGACACCCACGCGTCTGTGTCGACCTTGCGCTCAGGCACGGGCTCCGTTTGGGCGGCCAGCCCCAGAACTGCAGTGGGGGGGCCTGGCTGGGTGCGGCAGGAGATGAATCAATGGGAGTGGAGGGATTCTGCAGCGTCAGACGCGGCTGGCACATAAAAATCCGCGGCTCCGCTCGCAGAGCATCTCACTCCTGCAGCAAGCGACCGCTCCTGAGCTTCTCCTTCTCCTGCCCTGCTCCATTGCACATTTAAACCGATTTCAACTCGGGCCACCATGAGCTCCTACACATCCGACTCCGCCGTCACGTCCATCTACAGGAGGTACTTCGGCGAGCCCACCAAGCACCGAGCCAGCTACGAGATGCCCGGCTACAAGCTCAGTGCCGCGGGCTACGGGACGCGATCCGTGTCTGTGGGATCGACGCTGAGCGTTCCCATCGGCTCCTACCGGCGCGCTCACTCCCGTCACTCAAGCGCGTCCATCCCGGCCTCGGCGGACATGATCGACCTGTCCCAGGCCGAGTCGCTGGGCAGCGAGCTCAAGTTGATGCGCACGCAAGAGAAGGACCAGCTGCAGGATCTGAACGACCGCTTCGCCGGCTTCATCGAGCGCGTGCACCAGCTGGAGCAGCAGAACAAGGCGCTCGAGGCCGAGGCGCTGATCCTGCGCCAGAAGGAGGTGAGGCCGTCCAACGTCAAGCAGCTGTACGAGCAGGAGATCCGCGACCTGCGCGCGCTGGCCGACGAGTGCAAGAGCGAGTGCAACAGCGCGAAGGTCGGCCGCGACCGCATGGAGGGAGTGCTCGGTGCCCTGCGCGCCAAGCAGGAGGAGGAGAGGCGCCGCCGCGAGGAGTCGGAGGCCACCGTGGAAGAGGCGAGGAAGGCGGCGGACGACGCGGCGGTGCAGCGCGTGGCGCTCGAGCAGAAGGTGGGCTCGCTGCTCGACGAGATCGCCTTCCTCAAGAAGGTGCAGCAGGAGGAGATCGCCCACCTGCAGGCCCAGATCCAGAGCGCGCACGTCACCGTGGAGATGAGCGTGGCGCGGCCCGACCTGACGTCGGCGCTACGCGACATCCGCGCTCAGTACGAGGTGCTCGCCGCCAAGAACATGCAGTCGGCCGAGGAGTGGTTCAAGACCAAGTTCACGGCGCTGTCCGAGAACGCGAGCCGCAACACGGAGGCCGTGCACGTGGCCCGCGAGGAGGTGTCCGAGTACCGCCGTCACGTGCAGAACAAGACGCTCGAATCGGAGGCCATCAAGGACATCATCGAGTCCATGGAGAAGCAGATCCAGGAGCTGGACGTGCGGCACCAGAAGGAGCTGGAGCCGTTGCAGGTATGAGCGATGTACGATCCATCCCGTGGCTTTGCCGCTTTGGTCCCGCAACCTTGCTCGTGATTGAGAGCTGGAGGAACTGGAATCTGTCGTACGATCGGTGATGATGTTTGTTGCTGGAATATCGGGCCTCTGGGCCTGCGTTCAGCAACTGTGATTTAAAAAAAAAAAGGTCGATGACTTTTCTGTAGATTTTTTTAAAATGTAATTTAGTGCGTTACGCACCACAATCGATTATGTATATATAATTCAATACAGCACCTGGTAGAATAAAACGAGGCTTGAATGTATGTTTTTTGCTGCATTGCACCACTGCTGTTCTGCTATGCAATAAGCGACGGCAAGATGGTCATCGATGCACGAGACAAAGGAAGTCCTATCGTCCTTTGACATTCACCAGCACCGCCGCCGTATTGATTTCAACTGTGCGCCTCTGCACGCACGCACGCCTGGGTTGGGTTATGGCTCTGCCGAGGAAGAGGTGGCTCCACGCCTCCGTAAGGCGATCCGCAGCGAAACGCACGGATTTATTTCCAGTATCGTCAAGGAACATTGCGCCGCGCTTTGCCCTTTTTGAGCAATCGCGAAAAGCGCACGTGAGTGAAGACACGGTCCGGCGGAACCAACTGACAAGGGCGTAAATATTGAAGCGATTTAAAATTAATTTATGAATCATACAATTTAATACATGGAATACTTTTCCACCAATGTTCATGTGAAAAGGTGCAGTGATACAGCAGAGCTGACTAGTGCAAAGCAAGGATTACGGATTATTATTATTGTGTGCATACGCTGTGTATTTAATTACCATTTATTGTTTAACCGATATTTCGCACTTTTTTATCTTGCAGGAGCTCATACCTGAATTGGAAAAGGAACTGCAGTCCACGAAGAATGAGATGTCGCGATACCTTAGGGACTACCAAGAACTTCTCAATGTCAAAATGGCATTAGACATAGAGATTGCAGCGTACAGGTTAGTGCATGCATATTCCACGTTCACAGGGTGCATTGGTCCTAATAAGTGACAGCTATGTAAATACACTTATGCATGAATGTTAACCATGTCGTGTTGGCTCTGGGGGGGGGGGGGTTGACCATACTTCACCAAGCCGGTAGGTATAGATGGTGAAAAGAGGCCAGGGGGCGGGGGTGGGGGGCGTGGTGGAAGATCAGTTAAGACAGTACCTGTCGTTAACTATGGTTAGAAATTGTAACTCTGGTAACCTGGTTTCATAGCGCAGGGCCCTAACCGCCCATACCCCACCTTCATCCCACATTACCGCCTGTATAAAGCATATGAAAGACAGTCTAAAAAATAGCGTCGTTTCTGCAACAGAAACAATTCTCACTATTCCACAAAGCAATAATCATCTTGGTAAATGGTGGACAGGATAACCCCATCGGCACCAACAACAATACCGTCTCTCCATAGCTCTTCTATCGGGAGAGCCATGTCGAGTGCTCTTATTCTCCTTCACGAAGGAGCAGTCGGCAGGGCTACCCTGAAAGAACAGCTATGCAGAGCAACTCTCATGTATCGAGCCATGAAAACCAACATCAGCATTATAATTTTTCAAAAATGTTGCCCTTCGTGGGCTGCAACACTGTACCGCCCGCCATGCCCCTGTGACGGCGTGTGACGTAACCGGGCCGCGTTGTGTCTCCGCGTGCTCTCGTGTTCCACCAGGAAACTGCTGGAGGGCGAGGAATCCCGGCTGACCATCAGCTCCTCGTTCAAGTCGACGGTGTCGCCCGTCAACAGCCCCAGCTACCTGCTGCAGTCGCGCCCGCTGCGCACCTCCATGCAGATGCCCAAGTACCCGGGCGTCCACGATTTCTTCAGCGGCTACTCGCTGAGGAACGGCAGCGAGGAGGGCAGCGACACCATGGAGATCTACGGGTACAGCAGCAAGAGGAAGGGAAACTAGGCGCACGGTTTTTTGGGGCTTTTTTTTTTAAACGGCACAATTCCACCAGTCGCATTGATGACAAATGATCAAACGGAACGGAAACGTAAGAAATGTTCAACCAAGAGAAATCGTGAGCGATTCACGCTGCTTGCCGTTAGATTTATCGGGGGGGGGGNGGGAAGATGAACGGAATGAATGCATGCTGAAGGTATTAACGTCTACAACTCATACTTGACCGAGCGAGAGAAGCTGATTAACGGTGGGGGGTCGGCAGATGTAATTTCGTCAGCAGTGCACGCAGAGACCAATCTGCTCTCTCACGGGCTGCACGCACGTGGAAGGAAGCAGAAATTAAACGTCGATAGCACAACCCGTTGCTAAAAGAGGAAACAAACCCAAGAAGCGATAGTGGAGATTGATAAGGCCAAATACTTGCCTGCCGGAACAAATTCTGTGGTGTTGCTGTAGCAGTGTTATTTGGGTGTCTGCGTCCATTTTGATGAAAAAATAAACGCTTTCGCCGCGCACGAATCTGTGAGACTCTTTTCTGTTTGATGCGCTCATTATGACCGAGATCTAAGACATGGCACAACCACCACTCTCAATACACCCGATCATCAGATGCTAAGACATGGCACAACCACCACCCTGAATACACCCGATCATCAGATGCTAAGACATGGCACAACCACCACCCTCAATACACCCGATCATCAGATGCTAAGACATGGCACAACCACCACCCTCAATACACCGATCATCAGATGCTAAGACATGGCACAACCACCACCCTCAATACACCCGATCATCAGATGCTAAGACATGGCACAACCACCACCCTCAATACACCCGATAACTAGATGTTAGAAGCTAAGCGGGTGTCAGTCTGGTTAGTACCTATGGGTGGCCATCAGGGCTTGCCAGGTGTTGTAGGTGCGGAGCTGAGATGTCGCCAGGCGATGTCAGCATGGCGGTGTTGAGTGTCACGTCCCGACTTCATAGGCTTGCCACCTGTCCCGGTTTTGTGGGAATCGTGTTCTCTTTGAGCCGACTGTCCCGGTGAATCTGCAATACTTTCAGGGATATTAAACGACATTCCTCTGAAAGTCACGGCTACAGATGACGTTCTCCCCTCTTCCTGAACCGTGAGCTATTCCACAGCCAATGAGGTCTTGGGTGCGCACAAGCTGTGTACACCTTGTTCAGTGGTCAGTTATGGCATTCTATTGGCTCTAGGTACACAGCAGCTACTGCCAATTTACTATACATCACCGTCGCACGCAAGGCGAGGCTACCTTGTCCATTCTACAAGACTGGTCCGCCCGTCATGTGCTCCCGTTTCGTTGTTACGGAGGTCACACATCTGGACAACCCTGTAGGTAAGAATCACAGCTGCAAGTGTACAATTAGTTGCGCATACAATGGGTTAAACGTAGTACTGTACGCTTTTTTTTACGAAATCGATCTGGTGGCAAGCGTGCCCTGCCACCCCACGATTTATGGTTGGTTTTCTCCAGTATTCTCTCACACCCCAAGTGCAAAAAACATACATTTAGACTCAGTAACGCTTTCCTGGACAAAACATAATAATAGTTGCATTTCCAGAGCGCTTTTCACCCGAGGGTCATAATGCGCTGCACAAGAGCTGTGGACAGAACGGTATTCCAACAACAACAACATATGAAAGGCATATCAACAACAATAACATATTCTTGTTCTACAATTTACTGTTAAGACGTAATTAATAGAATTCAGAAATATTTCACATCAAGTCACGGCGTCAGTTGAAAACAGACTTTAATATCAGTGTTCATGAACTTAAACTTACAAAAAATATGTCCAACTTAAAATAGCTTAACCTGCTGTTGAAGAAATACCACCACCACCTCTATTAATTAGCGCTAAATATTCAAGGACAATTGGAAAAAAATTGAGAGGAATAATTATTCCTCGATTCGAAGTGATTCAGGCACATCAAGACGGCGATGAAACAACTTTTCAGAAGAAGGTCCTCCCCCCCCCCCTTGCTATGTACACTCGCGCGCACAATTCGAACACAGAATGTACAGACAATTGCACAAATGCAACCTGCGAACCCTGCGTGGCATGGAGGAAAATGCGGCATTCAAACCAGGAACGGAATTAAGAGAAATGATCAAGCATCTACGCTGTAACCGACTCGGTGAGCCTGCACTCGTGCTGCTAATATTAATGAATCCGGTGCAACGGGAATTCCCCTCCCCCCTGCCGTTTCAGACACTTGATGGCGTGACCATTCGTGGTCAATAGACACACATACCGTGCGTGTTAAGCAAGGGATATCCAAGGAAATAAAAATTTAAAAAACGAAACCAGAAAACGTTGTTTTAAATAATTGTCCAAATCGTTACATGACCCTCGACTCGTGTTCAGTCTCTCCAGATTGGTTTATGCAGAATGCAGAAAAATATCTTTGGTCAGGTTGTATTTAACCTGGTGACTGTTGGGCTTTGTAGCTCTTTTTAACAGTTGTCCAAGCGGGGAGGGATGACCAAGTTTCAACATCTCAGGGTACACAACAGGCAATTTAGTCATGACAATTGGCCTAGGCAGCGATTTTGAACTGCGGAAGGAAACCGGATTACCCAGCGAAAACCCATGAGAATGTAAAAAACTCCATACAGAAACGCACCCGTATCGGGAATCGAACCGAGGCCCACGTTATCACGTATTGCACGTACGGTACGCCTACAACCGCAATGTCGCCAGGGAGAACGGTTCACGAGCCGCTAACACGGGCGTCGGTGAGACTCTTGATGATCAACTCATGAAGGAGCTGTCACGCGGCACGACCTCCACGTCTTGATGAGTCAGCCGGTCCTCCGCCAGCAACGAAAAAAACCCTTCCACGAAACTTCGGATGGTCTTTGCTCAGGCGAGTCGTGTTGTTATTGCTGTCTCTCATCTCACGGTCAGAAACCGCTTAGTCCTGTACAGGGCTAAGTACGCGGTGAACCTGAGCCTATCCCGGCAGACACAGGGTGTAAGGCAGGGATATACCCAACATAGGACGCCAGTCCATCACCGGGCACTGTGGGCAATTTAGTCTGCAAGCCAAATTAACCTATGCAGCAGCATGTTTTTTGGACTGTGGGAGGAAACCGGAGTGTTTGGCGAAAGCCCACGCGGACACGGGGAGAGAACTCGCAAACTCCACACAGAAAGGCACCCGAGGCGAGATTCGAACCCGGGATTCTTCTTGCTGTGTTGCGACAGCGCTACCCACTGGGCCACCGTGCCGCCTTGTTATTGCTGTCGATGATACCAATTACCAATACGACGAATGTTAACAATATCGTTAACATTGCCATTATCCGCGGGGCATTATCGGCTCAAACTGACAAAAGAACGGCGCTGAGCACGCAACATTTCCGTTAACTTGACGAATGCCCTGCATCGTGACGCTTTTATTTCCTCGGAGTTACGTCACAACTGGTGTCAACCTACAAGTGTCGCGACGTCTTAAACCGTTCTGCACTCTGGCCCCAGGTGTACTCTGAGACAGGCCCTTTCCTCTGGAAACACACACACAAAAAAAAACCGTGCTGCAGCACACACGATTCGACATTTTGTCGTGTGCGAGGCTTTAGAAAAAAAAACAACGCACAGTTCCACTGAGAATTGCTTCACAAACCTGTTCTTTTCCGACGCCTGAACATGCCTCCAGCGTTGGAAGGCGAAACGTCGCCAAGGTTGCGAGAGGAAACGCTCGACACGGCTGTGCCGAGAGAGCAGCTTTGGAAAGCGATTTTCATCACACGTCGCGTCGTGAAAACCGACAAGGTGAGAGAGTTAAATCCTCAATATATCAGCATCACAAACACTGACACTACGTCAATAAATTCAGCCTTTTTCTGAGGTGCAAAATACAATTGTAATTTAAACATTCTCTCAATGGCAAAAATAAAATATTGAAAAATCAGTCATCTTTTTCCACCAATCGTAACAAAATAATAAAACTTGGATTGTTCCTGAGTCGCCTTGCATCGGTCTCTCACATATTTCAATGGAACAGGACCAACCAAATTTAATCACCCATTCTTACCAATGTGCAAAACATTTAAATATTTATAATTGCAGTTCCGAATGTGTGAAAACGTCACAGGTGCACTTGAGATGATCTTTCACTGGAGTACTTTGTCAATGTTACTTTCCGTTTGAAAACATAAAACACCTGTAGTGTAGTCAAGTGTGCACACAACTACTGTGCATTGTAATAATAAATAATTGTTTTCAGCTTGCCGTGGTGGCAATGGGCACTGTTTGACCATACTTCACCGAGGTGTTCAGTGTATGTCGATGAAGAGGGAAAGAGGCTCAGAATGAGTTCGGATGTCACTTGCCACTGATGTTATCCACAGCTCAGAACCAGTTCTCCAGTGCACTCACCACTGCGTGAACACAGTGCACCCTTCCATATGGAGGGCTTTGTACTTTAATGCCGAGTCACGTATTGAACGACGTTAATCACCGCTATTTATCACAGTCGTGCATATTTTAAGTGCGTTTTTGGCACCGCGTGGCGAGATTGTTTATCATTTTTAATAGGAAATGGACGCCACATAGAGCTGAACAATCCACAGTAGGCCGGACCTAGAATTAATCCACAAAACAATAACAGTTAAAGCATGAAGCAGGGCTGTCAATCAACCCAGTCGGCCAACGCATACTTTTTCTTTCATCGCCACTAATTAACCATATTATGCCATCGCAGTGCCACAGAACCTACGTTACCACATACGCAACAGTTGAGAAGCATCACAATTTACAACGTTATGCCGAAACCAGACAGAACGTTCAAAGACAGGATTTACCAACTCTGCGCCAAGATATACATTTGAATTCTAGATTATCTACAAATTCCATTTATACACAAGACTCGCTCCCGAAGAACGTCACCATCCAAACCATTCGCTTCGTGTGCAAGAACCTCCCCAAAATTAACTATAAATACGCGCTAGTGATATCACCAATTAACTTACGATTGTGCCTCTCGTGCATGCCGTATAGATTGAGGACTATTTAAACCACATGCCCAACGGGGGCGTGGAGACGTTTCAGCTTCCAAGAAGCGCACAGGAGTGTTGCACAATTAATAATGCTTCGTCAGGAGCTACTCGGCAGATCGGAACCAAAGTTTCGTGTAAACATCGACGAGATGACAAACGACTGCCCTCGTTACGTTCACGCGTTTAGTATAAAAGCTAATGTCCATGATCCGGTGTTGCCCCAACATCCTACGCACATTCACGTAGTGTCCAGCGTCTGCAAGCAAGTCACAGTGCGGCTGACAATGCAAACATGTGCGTGGCCAACGACACCCTCTGCCTCCACAGCTCCGTGCAGCGCTTTGTGACCCTCGGGTGAAAGGCGCATTAATAAATGCAAATGTTATTGTGATTAGCAAGTGTCCGATACACCTACAGCAATGCAATCGGGGCGTCCTTGAAACAACCAGTAACGGGTACACAATCATAATGGAGACGTTAAACAATTAGCCACATTGCCAAGTTGAAACAGAGCCATAATTCATCCACTGCTGCAATGTCACAATCTACAAGGTAAAGCCCACATCTGTTATAAATTAACACAACCCAAATATCATTTTTTTTCCACTGGCACATCTGAGCCGAACCAGCAGAGTGCCCGAAGAGTAACGATGGTTTTCCACTGCATACTTGTGGCACCAAGCCTGAACCGAACCGTCACACGCCAGCCTCGCAACACATCTGAATCTTGCTCAGGATCAAGCAGGGCGAGGAACAATGCCATCGAAACCTTCGTTGTTTGCGATGTCAGTTAACCCCCTGCGAGGGCGGTGTCACCGCGTCATCTGCATGTGACGACTCGCTCATTGCATGCGCGGTCAGCAGCACGGTTCGACTTCCACAGTGGAAAACCGGCCCCATGTCTACTCGACTTCGCTGTCCAGCGGCAAAAGAGCTGTCTCAGCGCCGGTCATGGTGCCAAGTTCAACGCGGCACCTTGCCCACGTGTCCCTGCTGCTCTTTGTTTACAAACGCTACAGCGTGATGTACACTAGAGGGTACACGTGAGTGATGAAGGCCCCTTATCTGGGTGGTGTACAAATCGCAAGATTAACCGGCATAGGTTGTCGAGCTGAAATGTGCAAAAGTTACAGAAAATTACGACTCGGATCTAAACAAACCATTGTTAAGCCTTGCTTAAATACATATGTAAGTCCTATCGAGCATCATTTTCCACGCGCATTTACGTTGTCTCCCAACAGATGGAAAATAACTTCCCAAAATGTATCCTATACTCCGGAAACACGCAGTAGATGGACCTCAGCAGGCATTAACAGCACGTTGCAATTGACACTTAACACGCTGACCTTCGGAGGTTGCCAGACAGGTCTGGGGTCACC
>JAZEWT010000006.1:26641044-26652140 GCA_036362905.1 Mordacia mordax | reverse complement strand
GTTGGACAGCAGCTGGGGGGGGCGGGCGTTAATGACATTTTTATTTTTCTGTGACCCAAACCAAAACTACTCTATTACGCACGATGTTGCTATTTTCGTGCGGAACGCACATGAACACATCCGATGGAAAAAATAAACAGATACAGCAGTGACCTCCAGACCTGACGCATCTCCACTGGAACATAGCCTCTAAAGACAAAGATCCCCCATATAGCCCGAACAGACTGTAGGGCCAAGTACCGTTTGCGAGCACCTACGAAGGTTGACACGGCATACGAGGGGATGGGTGGCCAGCACCACGCCCGACCGCCCTTGTCTCTCTCGTGGCGATGTTAAGACGTCACACTGGGTGCTCATTCGAGGCCGAGTCGACCGAAGGAAGGCCCGTGACTGATTCAGGAAACTCCTCCATGGTATTTGCCGCGAGCGGGAATCACAACTACGTGTGGCCAGGTTCGCGAGCCCGGCGTGCTAACCGCCGAGCCACCGCCGCCCCCGCGATCACTGCAGGACACACATCTCCTCGTCGTGATGCTCCGAGGCGCGCTGCCCGGATTCCCGGGAGCCGGCCTTCCCCGTCGCCACGTCGCCATCTTCTTCGCCGCCGCCGCCGTCGTCCACCAGCCCGGCGCCGCCCTGCGCCCGGGCCCTGGCAAGCGCCAGCCTCGCCACGACCTCCTGCAGCATGTCGCGGCTCTCGCTGGGCGGCAGGTTGCTCATGTAGTACTGGGGAGCGAGCTGCACCATCCTGCGCGGGGTGGGCGAGCGGAGGGAGAGAAACCCGTCGACGCGCGTCGAATTGCCCACCGCTTGCCCCACAACGAGCTCGTAGACTCAGTCGGGCAGGTAGCGCCGCGATCCTGAGCTGAGCGCGGCGGCGGAGGGGTTTGCGTGCTCCAATGAATCTATGACACCTGGAGTCCAGCACTCCTACTCGGGTCTGCTTGGTGAACAGGTCTGGAGCCTAGCACTCCTGCTAGGGTCTCCCTTGGTGAACAGGTCTGGAGCCTAGCACTCCTGCTAGGGTCTCCCTTGGTGAACAGGTCTGGAGCCTAGCCACTCCTGCTAGGGTCTCCCTTGGTGAACAGGTCTGGAGCCTAGCCACTCCTGCTAGGGTCTCCCTTGGTCAACAGGTCTGGAGTCTAGAGCTCCTGCTAGGGTAACCCTTGGTGAACAGGAGGCAATGGGACAACCCGGGCGAACCTGGACAGCGTCCGCATTAAACCTGACAGAGGAGAACGCACATCTCCGGCGAGATCTCGGTGGCGATGCTCAGGCAGTTGTCCTCGGACACGGTGAACGTGTGGTACACAACCCACGTGGGCGGGCGGGCGCTGGGCGCCCGCTCCCGGTAGCAGCTCAGCTGGTGCAGCTGCGCAACGTGCTTGTGCGTCAGCATCAGGTAGTGGCCGGCTCCGTCCACGTCGCGGGCAACCTGCGAGGGGGGGGGACCGGGGGGACGGGGGGGGTGGAGAGCGGCGGCGCGGCAAGCGGTCGCTCGCGATGGGAAACGGACGGGACCGCGGGCGACGCGGCGGCGTGCGGGCAGCCGAGTTCGATGCTCTCGGCCGTCTCGCACGTTCGGTCCGCGTGCGTTCTGGCCAGGCGTGCGGTTTCTTTCCGCAGTGCGGAGACATCTCCTGCCTCCGCGGCTAATCTCATCATCTCAATGTCAGAAACCGCTTAATCCTGTACAGGCTCGCGGTGAGCCGGAGGCTATCCCGGCACTGAGAGCAATTTAGCCTGCGAGCCAATTAACCTATGCAGCAGCATGTTTTGTGGACTGTGGAAGGAAACCGGAGTGCCTGGCGAAAACCCACGCGGACACGGGGAGAGAACTCGCAAACTCCATACAGAAAGGCACCCGAGCCGAGATTCAAACCCAGGACCTTCTTGCTGTGAGGAGGCGACAGCGCTACCCGCTGGGCCACCATGCTGTCTCTACGGTTAATCGATCCACTGAATAAACTGCCCTTCCAGTGCCAGGCGAAGCTAATTTATATCCTTATTGTAAAAATACGGCGAGCAACTCTCAGTTTTATGAATGTCTTTTTTTTCATACATATATGTAGTTAAAAAAGCAAAGATTCAACCACATTTTGCAAATGTCAGTTCTCCAGCCCCCACAATACACAACACTCATGGTGATCCACACGAAGACAAATGCTAGTGGCAAACCAGTCGAATAACTAAAGGTATTCAAAACACCAAACTTAAAATCAAATAAGACACAAGTTTCAATACCGCACAAAGGCAAAGCGATCAATATTATATCAATACAATGCACTATATTGCCTTTAGCAATCTGGAACTGGTTAACGAGGCACTGCAGGCTGCCAAAGCGTTTCTGATTGCCTATTAAAGGAACACCACTTACAATAAACACTAATGGACAGAAGCTTAGGCTTATTCAGGCTGAAGGCATCAGCCAGACGATCCACGGCTTGATGGGAAGACATTACGAGCACTGACGTAGGGCTAAACAAGCTCCTGGATCAACGCGGCAACGGGGAAGACTTCAACCAGCAGTGGATGAGTACGCCGCGATAAACTGCAGCGCGAGACGCCGGCACCCGTCGTTTCACGCGACGAGAGCGACCGGGCGCAGGAGACTCTGCACCTGCATGAAGTAGCCGGAGAGGAGGGCCATCCTGATGCTTGCCGCGTTGCGCTCCGATCCGAAGGCGGGCGACGAGATGGGCAGCTCGATCCGCTGCAGGATGTCGAGCAGCTCGGCCCGGATAGCGTCGGCCTGCTTGAGCGCCACGAAGCTCACGTGGTTGTCCTGGCACCATCGCTCATCTTCGTTGGCTGTGGGGAAATAACAACAGCAAAAAGAATCGAATTTAAAAACAAATAGGATATTTTTTAAAACCGCCATCAGCTTTGGTTCGATGAGAAAACAGACATAGAAAGACAGCTAGGGCTATAAGAGATTGCTTTTGCTCAGACTTGTATTAAATTCATTGCTGTGCGCTATTTCAATTGTTTTGAATTCTGTTACTTTGGCGAGCATCGTGCTCATGCAAATTAGGGCCGTCCTGGTCTCCTGCGTTCTCAGCTGGGTGAAACTAAAATTATTGTCGATTGTTATTGAAAAAAGACGACTGTCAGAGCCACCAGCCTGCTATATACCCGCCGTTGCAAGGCAGTGTTAAAGGTAAACACGCTGTGTTTACGCTATGGGTACCTGCAATTATGCAGGTGTTAAGATCTTAACACCTGCATAATCGCCAGATACGGTAAAACCTATTGTAATCTTACGCTGTGTTTAAAACACATTATTATCAGCGATTATTTGGGTCTCATATGCTGGGCGAGACCCGCTTCAACAAGCGAAACTGCACGGTCAATTCATTCAAAATATATCAGTCTGCAGCAGCATCTGTTTCAGAGATTTGCTACAACAGCACGCAATCATTACTTTTGTATATATCGCCAGGGACATCATTTGACCGCATAAAAACACAACGAGCTGCAGCTTATATGCTGAAAAACACACGCAATAAGACGGCAATTGAATAGTAAAACAGGAATGTTTGTATGCAATGAAAGATGCGTGAAGTGCTCAGTTGCGTCTCGCCGTCTTCAAACCCCCACCGGCTTTGAAGGCGTTGTAGATGTTGATGAGGGTGAAATGGTCTCCCTCGGCGTGGAAAAAACGGATGTGGGCAGCACGCGCCTTCGCTTCCGAGCCGACGGCAGGCGTCGAGAAGCAGGGCCCGGCTGTGGGCAAAACGACGCAAGGGGAGGGGGTCGGGAAGCGTTCCGCGATCTCCAACGCCGCGCGCACGCACCGTCGGTGGCGTGCGTGCAGCGCGAGCGCACGTCCGGCTTCCGCGGCCGCGAGGACAAATAAGCCTCCGCGGGGTCGGCGGGGTCAGGAACGCGGGGGATTTGCTGCGATGAAATGAGAACGGACGAGAGGCGTTTGGCCACGTGCGCGGGGGGGGCGGCGCCTGTCATCGAGCGCCGCGGAGGCGGGGTTGGTGGATCGCACACGCACGAATGACGTGAAACGCCCTTCCCGTGGGCGTTAAGGAGGCGCCGTACCCTGACTCACCAGTAGATGGGAGTAAAGCTCATCTCATCTCATCTCATTATCTGAAACCGCTTAATCCTATATAGGGTCACGGTGAAGCCGGAGCCTATCCCGGAAACATAGGGCACAAGGCAGGGATACACCCACGGTGGGACGTCAGTCCATCGCCGGCCACTGCGGGGCAATTTAGCCTGCGAGCCAATTAACCTATGCAGCAGCATGCTTTTGGACTGTGGGAGGAAACCGGAGTGCCCGGCGAAAACCCACACAGACACGGGGAGAGCATGCAAACTCCACACAGAAAGGCACCCGAGCCGAGAGATTCGAACCCGGGACCTTCTTGCTGTGAGGCGACAGCGCTAACCACTGGGCCACCGTGCCGATGGGAGTAAAGCGAGTTAAATAATTGCCATCTCTTGCCAACTTGAAGGAGAGAATGTTCTACCCCTTTGTGCACGTGGGGTTTCCTACAGGTGCTCCGGGTTCCTGAAAACGTCCTTGAAAAAAATTTAAACCCGATTTTAAAAAGTCTGATGACTCTGTATGACTTTCCTGGAAAATGATAAAAGTAAGCTTTCAAAAACTTAATCGGACCCCACTCCTGATTTACCATGAGCTTGAATTTACATTTCATGAATGCCTGCCGAGCTGTTTACAAGTCTTTGGCGAGTGCATATTTAAATGGATTTAAATGTGAGAAATATAATGTTAAGGGGATATAGATGTACGGGGGGTGAGCGGTGGTAAAATGCGCCGCCCACCCGGGTTTTGTTGCCAAGCCATAACCAATGTTCGCGGTCAATGTATGCGATGATGTGGGTTTTCGCGGCTCGACGCATATGATGATTGCTTTCGACGAGCCGCTCTCTCGGGATGGAGGGAGAGAGGGAGCGATCGACGCGGCTGTCAAGAGAGAGCAGCTTTTCGAGGCAATGGTCAACATGCGAGCAACTCCCTGGCCCCACCACGGCTTGAATCAGCCTCGTATCGGTACCAGGTGCAAAGTAATAAACATTGTGAAGACAAAAGCAACCAGTCGCAGGGCAGTGGTGGTGGTGGCGGTACCATCTATAAAGGTTCTACTTAATAAGTTGGCAAACATTGAATGTATCTGTTTTCTATACAAACAAACTTAACCTTCGAAGCTCAACCTCCCGGCGGCATCATGTTTCTCGATGGATCTCGAAATTCGGGGGAAAGGCTTGTTTGGCGACCGCCCCTCGTTTGTGGAACGATATTGCCATGAGCTCCAAGCTACAGCCACTACCGTCGTTCAGCTACCTTAGATCCAAATTATTCTCAAAATGTTAGCTGAGCTCTATATGCGATTTCCCTTTGTTGCAAAAAAAAAACCCTTAATTTTTTCCCAAGCCAGTGTTGCAATATTGCTCTTCTTTGGTCCAGAATTTATTGTGCTGTGCAATTTTGATTTCTATTGTTGTCTTCATGATCATGGTTGTGGTTCACGTTAATGTTGTGAGTTTGTTTAATTGTGTACTCTGCCGTGAGACTGTTTACTTTCATCATTTCAGTCAGAGTTTCACTCATGCGCAATTTCATGCCAAATACGTTTATTTGCCCCTTTGGTTTCATGCGTTTTTACGCTGGGCGGTTCTAACGTTTGTTGTGTTACAGGAATCCCACGTCTGGAGCTTGCAAGCTCACTGGGTACTTTCTGCCGTAGTAATTAACGTCTATCATCTACCCGTGCCAGAGGCTCTCATATGTGAACGCGAAAAGCGAATTCTGCACGAGGAGGAGGAGGGATTTTTGCGGTCGTGTAAGCATACTGGGTGATGGCAAAAGCAGATGTGACGGGGGAAAGGGGGGGGAGGGATGGGGGGGGAGGGGGGGAACAACCACGAGCGTTCAGGCCGTTCCCGTGCAGTGGAGGCCCTAGCGGCGAGCCCGACGCACCGCCCGCCGGCCGCCCCCACCAACCGGTGAGCATCGCGGCGAGCGTGAGCATTTCCGTGACGCAGTCGAACTCGCAGCTGGCCAGCAGCGCCTTCGCCAGCTGTGGGTCGAGCGGAATCTCCGACATGATGATGCCGACCTCCGACAGGTTCCCATCGTTGTCCAGTGCCGCCAGGTAGTCCAGGTCTTCCAGGGCCTGCATGAGCGCCTCCGGTGCTGAAATGTGAGCCCAACGGAACGCGACAGCGACGTTTGATCGCCACGCTTTTGTCAGGCCTGGTGACCCCGATGACTGTCTCAAATGTGACCACGATATCCTGGCCTCTGAGAGATCCTCCCGTTTCAACAATATTAACTTGAACTGTGTCGGTTCACTAAGGCAGGGTTTCACTTGTGATTCTAATAATGAGTCTGAAGTACGGGTTGCAAGTCGCAAATCTGACTTTTTCTTTACATATTTATAAAAAGCAAATCCAATTTTCACTACGTGAACTATTTTAAACATTTCCACTAGAGCGCAGGTAAACAAAGGCGGCCCTGCCATCGCACCCGTCACGTTAACCGCAGCATCTGATCAGGTGTTCGGATAAATACTGCTTGTTTTTTATCCGTCTGCTTATTCTGTGGTTGCATGAGCTCATGCGGACCTTTGTAACCGATCCATTAAAAACAGGCCCCTATAAATACACCTGAGAACTAATATGGGCACTTAAAAGGTTGCCTTAAGCACTTTGAGCCTAGTGCTGTACAGTGCCATGGCGAAACTTTGCCTTAAAACGCAAGAGCACGAAATGTAAACCATTTAAAGCACACCCTCGCTGCACAGTACAACCGGTTGTGTTACTTTTCTCGTGCAAGCTTTAATCTGATATGCCCACAACTGCAATGCTTCACAAGGCTACTGGAACCTACGGGGACCCATTCGCTCTGCGTTTAACATGGGCGCCCATCCACACCATACAGACGGTAGTCGACCACCCACATTAAATACGCAACTGACTGCGGTAAGCGAGAGCCTGACCCAATCAATGAAACAAAGAGTTTCCTCTGAGCTAGATTAACAAAACAAAAGTTGCACATTTAGAATATACGATGGCATTTTCAGAAGTGTCTACACTGTACGTCGTTTTTAAAACGTGCCATAATTACTATACAATTCGGGCGGCACAGTGGCCCAGTGGGTTGCGCTGTCGCCTCACAGCAATAAGGTCCCGGGTTCGAATCTCGGCTCGGGTGCCTTTCTGTGTGGAGTTTGCATGTTCTCTCCACGTGTCCGTGTGGGTTGTTGCCGGGAACTCCGGTTTCCTCCCACAGTGCAAAAAACATGCTGCTGCAAAGGTTAATTGGCTTACAGACTAAATTGCCCGCACTGCCCGGTGATGGACTGGCGTCCCATCGTGGGTGTATCCCTGCCTTGCGCCCTATGTCTGCCGGGATAGGCTCCGTACAGGGTAGCTCACCGCGAGCCCGCACAGGACTAAGCGGTTTCTGACAATGAGATGAGAAAATAACAATACACTGAACTCACATCACGGAGTAAAAATTTTGCCCGTGCTTTGTCATGAAACAAAGACTGTTCGTGTGACAGCCTGGGTTGCAGGTGGCAACCCACACTCGGTTGCCGCCTGCAACCCAGCACTGTGGAGGCCATGGTTGATGGAAGCGACAAATGTTGTGAAACTCCATTCTGTTGTGAAACTCCCATTCCCGTGCACGCAGCGGATATAAACTCACTCGCACGTGTGGATTTATATCCAGGTGCTTCGGATTCCTCCCACATTTCAACACTCACTGGCTGACAACAACGTAATACGTAAAGGAATGCAGAACTTGGGCAGTCGTTCGTACCGACTCGGATGCCTTGCCGCCTGTCTGTGGTTCCTCACCCCTGTGGGGTCCTTCTCCGTGTTTGACAGTGAGCGAATACTTCGCGAGGCGAGCTTCAAACATTTAAACCATTACCGCTCCCTTGCAATGCTCTGCATTGCCTTACCTGGTCGATCGACAAAGTCGCACTGTCCCATGTCTGCTATGTCCAGCCTCTTAAGCAGCAAAACCAGTCGGGTGAGGTTCGACTCCAGGACGCGTGGCAGAGGAAGCTCAGGCATCTCCTTGAAGACCGACTCGGCATAGAGGCGGAAGCACTTTCCTGGTAGCCCGGCACAGGCGGCATAATGGGACGTTTATTTAAAAAAATGTTTGTTAGCAGTCCAAGAATAAGTTATTTTTCACACACGACAGGCTATACTTCAGACGTATAAAGAATATTTGGGGACAGGGGCATCACATCAGCAAAATCCTGGGATCAGCTCTTGACACAAGCAATTTTCTGTGCAGATATTTTATGTTCGGCGGCAAGGTGGCCCAGTGGGGAGTGCTGTCGTCTCCTCACAGCAAGAAGGTCCCGGGTTCGAATCTCGACTCGGGTGCCTTTCTGTGTGAGAGTTGTCATGTTCTCTCCCCATGTCCGTGTGGGTTTTTGCCAGGCACTCCAGTTTCCTCCCACAGTCCAAAAAACATACTGCTGCATAGGTTAATTGGCTTGCAGACTAAATTGCCTGCAGTGCTCGGTGATGGACTGGCGTCCCATCGTGAGTAAATCCCTGTCTTGCGCCCTGTATCTGCCGAGATAGACTCCGGCTCACCGCGACCCTGTACAGGACTAAGCGGTTTCTGACAATGAGATCAGATGAGATGAGATATTTTATGTCCTTTACCTGCAATGTGTGAGTCTTGTGTAAGTTTGTTATGTGAGTGTGAATGAGTACTTGCGGGTAAATTACACGAAACGTTATGACATAAACTTCTGGCGTAAAACTATGACTTGACCTGCAAATATAAATAATTCCATTGGATTCGAGAACCAAGTGTTCGGCATATTTCATGCTTTCTCGATGCCTTAAGCCAATTGGTTTAATAATAATAATGTATGCATTCATTCATTATCAATACCCGCTTAATCCTGTACAGGGTTGCAGGGGGGGGGGGCAGAGCCTATCCCGGCTGACAGAGGTTGCAAGGTGGGAGAAAACCCAGGATGTGATGCCAGTACATCGCAGGGCACACATTTTGGGGCCAGCAGGCCAATTACCCTAGGCAACAGCGTGTGTCTGTACTCTGGGGAGGAAATCGGAGTACCTGGTGAAATCCCGTGTGGGCACAGGGTGCGAGCACACAAACTGCACCCAGAAAGGCACCCGAGCCTGGAATCGAACCCGGATTTTCTTGCTGTGAGGCGACAGCGCTACTCACTGCACCACCGTGCCGCACACGTATTTTGTATTTATTTGAAATGTGTGTGTGTGAGTGATGTAAGTCGCTCTGGATAAGGGTGTCTGCTTAATAATAATTAAGAATAATGCGTGACCATTACTTTCAATCCAAATCTGTACACGACTTTAGTCACTTTCCTTTCCTGAAAGAACATTAAACGTCTCGTATATTTAAAATACTGAATGTGCAAATTCACCTCGTATCACTTGGCCTCGGTGATGTATTTGAATTAAGTTAGTTAACATTACTCAAGATCCGTCAAATTTAAAACGTTCCCAATATATTCCGCTTACTATAAACGACCGTGACCCAGGTCGCCCTTGCGAGAAACGCAACGTTTTTTATTACGCTTGCCGTCGGGTTTCCAATGATCTCTTCCTTACATAACTGACAACTGCATTGGCGACAACATCGCCGCGCCTGCGAGGATGCGGACCGCGCGCAGGCATCGCGTCACCGCCAGCGCCCATGCGAGCGCCCGTTCCGTTCTCCTGTCAATGTTTGATAGCGCCGCGGGCCCGTGCCGTCGCGCCGCTCGCCACACATTTGCGTACGCCCCACCCGGCCGTCGGCGAGCACACGCGTTCCCACCCCTGCCGCGCAACGAGCGGTGACAAAGGTCCGGCGTGAGATGAAAACGACGCGCGCGGGGGGGGGGGCGGCGGCGCGTCGCAGCGCCGCAGCCACCGGGCGACGCGCGCGGCGCGTACCTCCCGCGGCTCGCTTCCGCCTCATCTCCGCCTGGCTCCGGCTGATTGGCCGGACCACCTGTGAGTCGGCGCGGATCCTGGGATTGTACACCTGCCGCGCAAACGGGACCGATGAGAGCGGAGCGACGCCGCGCGTGAGTTGAATAAGAATTGTAACAATACTTGCATTCACAGGGCGCTTTTCACCCGAGGGTCACAAAGCGCTTCACACGGCCGCGGAGAGAACGGCGCGTCAACAACAACGGAGAGAACGGCACGTCAACAACAACGGCACCACAATGGCATGTCAATGGCAATAACATTTTTTGGGGGTTTTTTTTGTTAAAATATACACAGCGTTGCAGAACAACAAGCAAAACACTATCAGACCTTCAAACAGAATCTTAAAATGCAAAATTATCAGTGAGTATAATACATATATTGGGAAATTGTTTAATTCAATTTTCATCGTATAATCATAATAATAGCAGTTCTAGAGCGCTCATCAGCCAGGGGCCACAAGAAACGGAACAGGAGTGCCGAGGCACAGGTGATAAAGCGTCGCGATATAAACAAATACTGTACTATCGGATTGTTTCATCAAGTCTGACCATGCTGATGAGAGCTGGAAGGGTGAAATTGGTCCTAAATTCTGGGGGGATGAGAAGGTAATCTTGCATGTCATGTGACCCCTTGTATATAGATCATGTGTTTGTAATTTAGATTTCTATGCAAACAAGTGCCGTTTAAAAAAAAGGTTAAAAACACAACTTACATCCTCCATATATTGATGAAAATGCATTTTAGAAAGCAGCGTATGAGTTGAGTCAAAATCAGCTAGGCTTGGAACACCGACAAAAATCTTGAGTTACACGCAATCAGGACGCCGTCATCAAAACACGCGGCGCAAACCACGGCAGCAATCGTGGTCTCTCGCGTCACCCGCGTAAGTGAAAATGGTGAATCAACTCGCCGTCACAAGAACGCGCTTGGTTCATTCTCCCGCTTCTCCCCGCGCGTGTGGTGCGCGCGCGCGCTACAGTGCGCGGTCTCACATTCTTGGTCTCCAACCCCGAATCGATGACGAAGCGAGCGCCCTCGAAGGAGAACGCCGACTCGGCGATGCCGCTGGATATCACCACGCGACGCCGGCGACCCCGCACGCCCAGGAACCC
>JAZEWT010000006.1:26567009-26584202 GCA_036362905.1 Mordacia mordax | reverse complement strand
GCAAGAGAGTACACATGGCAAGAGTACACGTGGCAAGAGTACACGTGGCAAGAGTACACGTGGCAAGAGTACACGTGGCAAGAGTACACGTGGCAAGAGTACACGCAGGCTGAGAGAACGAGGACCCAGGTGCAGTTGTAACAACAACAGAAACACGGAACTTTTGTTCCGAGAAAAATAGATTTGCCAGAAGAGCTGCCTCGAAAAGGAGGACGATGCTGAGGTTTTAAAACAACACCAGACTTGGTGTCCACCATCGTGGAAGAGAAGGACGAATTCTGTCGAGAGGGCCCTTTCTTAAGCAGAGCTGTGTGAGCAAGTAACTGCAGGGCTGCGCCTTTGTCCTGAAGCCTCGCTCCTCAAGGTTGATACCTGCTTGGACAAACAATGCTGTGTGATGAGCCATGCAGTGATACAATAGGCTTGTGTCAGATTTGCTGTTGAGAGCTGCTCTTTTGGGATAGCAGTGTCGGGCGTTCCTCCTCTCTCCTCCGTGGGGTTTCGCTTCTCTCGTTGGAGGCGTCATCAGTTGACGTTCGTTTTTGGTGTTTTGTTACGTAAACAAAATAAACATTTTAACTTGTCAAAATTATCTCATCTCACTGTCAGAAATCGCTTAGTCTTGTACAGGGTCGTGATGAGCAGGAGCCTATCCCGGCAGACACAGGGCGCAAGGCAGGGATATACCCACGATCGGACGCCAATCCATCACCGGGCACTGCGGGCAATTTAGTCTGCGAGCCAATTAATCTATGCAGCAGCATGTTTTTTGGACTGTGGGAGGAAAACGGAGTACCCGGTAAAAACCCACACGGACACGGGGAGAGAACATGCAAACTCCACACAGAAAGGCACCCGAGCCGAGATGCGAACCCGGGACCTTCTTGCTGTGAGGCGACAGCGCTACCCACTGGGTCACCGTGCCACCCTTGTCAAACTTATGCGTGTAGTTTGTTATCATTAGAGGTATAATCATTTTCCTCCTGGCAGTTTGCTAAGTTGTTGCAATTTGAGATTGTGATTATTCAATAATCGACTCATTGTTACAGTGTTACGTGCAACTTTAGTCAATTGAAATATTTGTATTATTCTACGTACATGTGATTTAATACACGTCTCACGAGGTTAGGAATTGAAGAACTGATGAATCGATGCATCGGTACAACATTTATGAATATAAAGTACAATTTTCAGAAAGAAAAAAACACAAATGTGGCTGGTTTGAAACACGCTCCTAACAAAGCCGTATTTTTTTTTCTGTTTTTGGCACCAAAGTTTGCCAAGATGCATTGAGCAATTTGTAGTTTTGTCATAGCTGAACAAAACTCTTTCTTTGCAAATCCTTTCCAGCCGACTGAAAATAAACTTGATCTGTTTTGTCAAGCCCACTGTCCTTACAAGCAGGTGCCTGGGGCACTGATGGCTTTTGTTGGTGGCAATACAATGGGAGAGCACTTCATCAGGCCCCAGAGTCCGAGAAACCGCGAGTCTCTCATGCGGAGGGGTGCGCGAGATAGTTGACCTGAGTAACGTGCATTGTAAGCACATGCCACTCTCTGTCATTCCATTAGAGTATAATAGGAATGATAAGAATATATATATGTTTACAATTCATAACGCGTGGCACTGATTCATTCAATGTGGAAGGTAATCGTTCGAGAAGGGAATGACTCAGAGGCGCGAGGAAATCTGAAAGGGGGGAAGTGAAACCACGTGGTGAGCCGGTACCAACCCGCCAGACAACGGCGTCCTATTTATTATGATGTCAGCCAATTAATTACTGAGTCTGTTTTAGTTATGGGAGGAAAACAGAGAACCCCGGGGGAAAACGACGCAGATCAGGGGGTGAGAATACACAAACTCCACACAGAAAAGCGCCAGTCCATCAACAGGCACTGCGGGCAATTTAGTCTGCGAGCCAATTCACCTATACAGCTGCATGTGTTTTTGGACCGTGGGAGGAAACCGGAGTGCCCGGCAAAAACCTACGCGGACACGGGAAGATAACATGCAAACTCCACACAGAAAGGCACCCGAGCCGAGATTCGAAGCCGGGACCTTCTTGCTGTGAGGAGGCGACAGCGCTACCCACTGGGCCACCGTGCCACCCCAAAATGAGGACGTGTTCCATTATAAAACTATAAACGGAGGTTTAAAATAAAAATTGTTCTCTCATTGGTTGCAGATAAAACCGTGAGTAAAAGTCACAGGTCATAGTTTTGCTACTGTGGTGAGAACAAATATTGAGGCGTAGTAAAAACCCCATGGATTTATGAGCCTACTCCGTGTCCGGTGCATCTTTACGGATGATCACCCGGCAGTTTTAGACACAAGAGTTGTGTGTGTGTGTGTAAAACTGAGTTACACGATCGACATTCATCTCGCGTCATCATTAATAACCACAATATGTAGCAGCAGCCGCAGCAAGAGCAGCCGATGACAGTGTGGCCCCGGGGGGGGAGGGGGGGGTGGGTGGGTGTTACAAGCAAGGCGACCCGAGTCACCCCTTCCCCAACATCTCTGCAAAATGTATTCAATAAAAATCGACATTTGTAAGAAAACAACACCAATAATAATAATAATAATTCTACTGCCTGTTCGACCGGCCTTTGCGCTTCGTCATGCAGTGCAGCGCTTTGTGACCCTTGGGTGCAAAGCGCTCTAGAAGTGCAATTATAATTATTATTGTGGTCGGGTAACGTGACAGCAGATTCTAGCGCTTACCTGCGATCACGCACGGGCTAAAGAATGTGGCGAGACGGGTCGGGAAGGAAGTTCCCCCCCCAGCCCCTGGCCACCTCTCTCACTCCCTCCCCGACCTTGTTTTGACCCAGGGGACCTCAGACGTTCAGCTTGAGTGGCCGTTACGCGCGCGCTTCCACCTCGGAACGTGGACGGTGGGGGAACGGTGGGAACGCGTGGAGAGACGCGCACCCGCTATTCGCGCCTGGAGATCGGAGGAGAAGCTCGCCGTGCATGCCGGGGAAGGCGCAAGTTAACCGCGCACGCTTTGAACCGCGGACAAAGAGGAAACATTGGGTTCGGGTCGGACACTTCTGTGTTAGGGACGGTGGTCAGGGGGCGGCGCGGTGGCCCAGCGGGTAGCGCTGTCGCCGCCTCACAGCAAGAAGTTTCCGCGTTCGGTTCCCGGTTCGGATGCCTTTCTCTGTGGAGTTCGCGAGTTCTCTATTCTCGTGTCTGCATGGCTTTTCGCTGGGTCCTCCGGGCTCCTCCCACCGTCCAAAGACACGCTGCTGCCTATGTTAATAAGCCTGCTGAGTAAATTGCCCTCAGTGTCCTATACTGGCGTTGCATCCTGGGTAGAGCCCCACCTTGAGCCCTGTGGTTGCTGGGAGAGGCTCCGGCTTTCCGCGACCCTGTACAGGATTAAGCGGTATTGATGATCATGATGATGGCCGATGGTAGAGAATAGGGATGGAATGAATGACAGCCAAGGGATAATGGAATGCATCCGATAGATCGACCACCGAGGAGATGGAACGGTGGAATCGTTTCGTGTACACGTACTGGGTGGATCGTTAGCTCCCTGGATGGTGAGACATCGTGACGGATTGAGGAGGTCGTCATCTAGCAGTGGATTGATCACAGGTGATAATGATCATCGACACTACCGGTTGAAATGGTTTAGTGGTGACACGGTTTTATTATTTTATTTTGCATTAGCATCTAGATAACGCGATTAATGTTGTGAGCAATGTGCTTCTGCTGTGATTTATGCATGGATAGCGTCAAAGTTCCACATTGTACGAAACCAGTTCATCGACTCTGACTCCGTTATTTACTTACTGTGACGTAACACACACCGTCACAATGTTAGGTAGATTTTCAGGAAATTCGACGTGAATCTTACAGCGGAAAGCGTTAAACCCCAGGCTTTCATATTTATTCATATAAATCCTCGTCATTTCCAGAATCTTGACACCATGAGGGCAATTAAAGCCAAAAAAAAAGCTCCATCTAACTCATTAATAACAGCAATGAAATCTCTACAGAAGGAACATTCATTTTCAACTCGCTATTTACGTTTATATCCTTTGCCTTATCTCATATTTTCTGCGTTCGCACTTTTTATTGTAAATATATTCAATGTGTGTGCAATGTGCCATCATGGTCATGTTATTCAACGTTGTTTTACTTGACAGGACGGAATAAAGTAAAACTGCCTCGTAAAAATTCCACAATCAGTCGATATTCCGCTTTTCCCAGGCTTGTTAAAATGTGTTGGGGCCCAGTTGAGGCAGGAGTTGCTTGAATTCTCGTGAAAAAAAAAAAGAAAGCCCGTAATAACAGCCATCAATCGCCGCGCCGTCACAGTGACGTAACCACCGCGTTTGTGCCAGGCAAGGTGTACCACCAGGCTCGCTGAAGTGTCGAAGGCCCTCTGGCGGAAGGTCACGAGACAGACGCAGTTTTAGTGGGACCTTTGACTGAGAGGATGGGCAGATGCACTGCCGTGCTGCCCGCTCTGGCAGCTCGCCGTGTTTTGGCCGCGAGGCCCTCCCGCTCGCTCCTGCGAGCATCGCTGCGCTGTTGCTGGAGGGTGACACGCGGCAGGCCCTTATTGGAGGATCGAAGTTGTCGTGTTGAGGAGGGTGCCTGAAGTAGGTCACGCATGTATGCCGGAGCAGCGCCACTGGAGAGCCTTGTAGGTGAGAAGGAGGATCTTAAATTCAATCCTGTATTTCATCGGTAGCCAGTGGAGAGGCGCCAATACTGGGGATATGTAATTGTGGTGGGGAGTGCGGGTGAGCACTCCCACAGCCGCACTCTGCACGTGCTGGAGACAAATGATCATGTAGGTAGTCATGCCAGGAATTAGTGCATTTCAATAATTGATTCGTGAAACGATGAAGATGTGTGTTAGCTTCTGAGCATTGGAGGGTGACAGAATATTGCGCAGCCTGGTTATATTTCTGAAAAAGAAATGGGCTACCTTCGTCACCTTATTGATGTACGTCTCGAAGGTAAGTGAGGAATCAAGAATAACTTCCAGACTCTGGACTGCCTTAGCAACTTCAATGGCCTGGTCGTCAAGCATAAGCATGAAATAGATAGATTCAGCCTTGGACAATTGGTGCGGGGTTCGGACAAGGAAAACTTCTTATTTGTCGCCATTTAGCTTGAAGAAATTTCAAATGAATCAGGCCTTCACAGTTGAGAGTGATGAAGACATATAAAGACCAGACTCATTGATGGATGGATTTGCGTGGATATAGATTTGGATGTCATCGGCATCGCAATGGTGGCTGAGTTTGAGGTTGCACAAGATTTGACCAAGTGGATCTATGTAGATGCTGAACATAAATGGGCTGAGGACTGAACGCCGAGGAACACCAGACAAAACAGGATGGATCTCTGAGCTTTATCTTGAAAGGCTGGCGAACTGCTTCTGGTCAGAGAGGTCGTAGCTCAGTCAGTGCAGGGCACAGCCAGAGACCTCTATGTCCTCCAGTCGCTCCAGTAAGGTAAGGTGGTCAATGGTATCAAAGGCTGTGCTCAGATTCAGGAGGCCATGAATACTTGACACGCCTTCATTAGCAACGGTAAGGTCATTGACTACTTTACCAGAGCAATTTCAGTACAATGGCCCAATCTGAACCCAGATTGGAAGCGATCGAGGAGGTCATTGTTGAGGATGCTTTTCCGGAATTGCATGTCTATTGTACACTCAAGGACCTTAAAAATGAATGGGAAATTGGACATGAGTCGATAACTATCAGGGACGTTGCAATCGAGGCCGTTTCTTTGAGCAGTTGGGTAACTGCAGCACATTTGAATAGTAGGGGAACGATGCCGGAGTGAAGTGAGTTGTTGAAGAGATTAATGATAAAGGTGCCAAGGGGGTTAATGTTTGCCCAGATGAGTTTGGATGGGGAGGGGTTCACGGAGCAGTTTGTAAGCCTGGCAACAAATGAATAAACATCAGATTCCATGAACTCGCAAAAATTCCAGGAGTTTTGAGATTCGAGTGAAGCAGTGGGTGGAGGTTTAGACTGGGGCGAGCTGTGGTTTCCACGCATCAGCGGCCACTCATAATGATGCTGAACCAGGCCCTGCAGAGCCCCGCTCTGGGCGCGATGAGCGATCGACAAGCGGTCGGAGGCAACGCTTTCTCCGTACGCCCTGGTGTCTGCGATTCACACGAAAAACGCGCCCGGGCATGAAGTGAACATTTGTTGCGAAACAAAAAAAAATGGGAAGCAGGGGGAAGTCTACGGAGGGAGCTTTCCTTTAAAGCTCAGCCATTTGGACGGCCAGCTGTCCCATCTGCTTCCTGTTGGAGCGCGTGTTGAACGGAGGCATAATTCCTTCGCTGTCTCACAATGCAGCTCGACTTAAGTCCCCGTACTGAAAGCCACACTACACTGGAGCAGCTGCCCTCTCTCTCTCTCGCTCTCTTCCCACCAACCAACCACCCCACATTGGCGGAACCCAGAGCCCCCACCCCTGCCCCAACCTTCTCACTGGTATCCGGCCCTCCTTGTGAGTCACTGAAAATTGGTGTTGTATTGATATGCACCATTCAATATCCCTGGCATGGTTTGTAATTACTGTCAAAGTGGGACACTATTTTTTTTTTTCAAAAGCTTCAAATGTCGTGACCGCGTGCCTCTCTGAGAATGTTGTAGATCTACTTCCTCCTGCCCACTGCACTAACTAATACACAAATACAGTAAGGTTTTATTTATATATATACACAGATTTTATATTAATTTCATACAGTTTTAAAAGCAAATAAACAAACAGCCGTACAAAACACTGCCCGGCAAAAACGATTGTTTTAATGGTGCCAAGCACATGCCAACGTTCACCCACAGCTGGAGGTTCACCAGGTCACGCGTGACTGTTAATCGTACGAAGCACGCTCTCAGCTGTTCTCGAGACGATTTTCTGTCGGTCCTTGTCACGAGCTCGACGCAAAGGGCAAATCGGTTCGCTTCACGTGGACTATCCAGGAAGGGCATCGGGTACGGCGCCGCCCACGATGGTGCGCTGGGTGTCAGCTGTCAGCGCAAGTGCTGGGCCGGCCGGCCCCCCTGACAGTAGAGCCAAGAGGTAACTCGGTTGTGGACTTTGTGTCTGAGCCGAAAAAATCGCCGCGCGTCCTCCAGCTCACAGCCCAGCTCGTGTACGCGGTTATATATTTGAGCGTTTTTTTTTTATTTTTAATTACGTGGGAAATACCGCAATTAGTTCGAAGCCAGCGGGCGAAATGACAAATAATGATTGCTTTCCAGAGCTGTACTTTTCGTGTCGAGCGTTCCTCCTCCGCCGTTCGCAACGCTGTGCCTCACACGGTGGAGTCATCCTCAGGCATATTGAGACCCTCTCGGTATGGCTGACGATGCCTGGAGACATCGCACGTGGCGAATGTCCACTCTTTCTTTTGGCGGCGGGTCAAAACATAAACATTGAGTGCTAGAACCCACCACGAGCCTTGATCTCCGTGATGCGGCGCATATTTTAAATATTCATGTCGTGTTCCCGCACTATATTTCCTGTGTTCAGACAACCCAATTAAAGCTGTATCAGAATTCATCCCGAGGACCAATGCAAGCCCCACAAATTTAATGTTAATATTTTACCTAGTTGTCACGCCTCTGCTTTTCTTGATCTCGTGTCTGGTGCTTTTGCACGTTTCGTGAAAGAAATATTTTTGTTTTCTTCACAGATTGTTTTTTTGTAAATGTTATGCCACCAAGTTTTGCTTTTACTGTCACACAACAAACAAACAGTCTCAAAGACCTTGCTCATGTATTCATGTAGGTTTTCACGGCAATATTCATGAGAATTGCTGCCAACAGCTGCAACTGTCGTGTGTATTCACTACTGTGACATTGTTAAATAACTGTGTTCACAAACACAGATAATGAACGGTTATGAATACATTTTGGATCAAAACTGACAAGTGTGAAACGTAAACGTGGAGAATCAAACATTGCACAACGTTGTCATCATCATTATGAATATCCCCTTAATCCTGTACTGGGTCGTGGAACCTATCCCAGAGCGCGCAAGGCAGGGCTATACACAAGATGTGACGCCAGTACATCGCAGGGCACTGGGAGCAATTTACTAAGCAGTCCAAATAACCTAGGCAGCTGCGTGTCTCTGGATGGTGGGAGGAAACCGGAATACCCGACAAAACCCCACGTGGGCACGGGGAGAGAGAACACACAAACTAAACATATAAAGGCACCCGAGCAGGGAACCGAACCCGGGCTCTTCTTGCTGTGAGGCGACAGCGCTACTCACTGCGCCACCGTGCCGCCCCATTGCACAACTACACAAACTGATGACATCATCCAGACTGTTAATGACTTTAAGTGGGTTTCGGCCGGATGTGAGCTCTCAAGGGACGAGGGCCGTTGGACAAGAAGGGGCAGCCAAGGGATGTAACTCATCCGAGATGATGTCCTCTGAGGAGATGGAGCGATGATATTAGATTGTGTGCATGGGACTAGCTGGTTTGCTATACCAGAGAATTGACAGACCTATATCCAGCAGTGGATTGACCATGGCTGATTACGATAAAGACAATGTCCTGGATATTAACCTAGGCATTCGCCTCTAAGTGTCAAAGACTCACTGACAGGAGGTCATGGGACATATTCACAGACTAAGATGGCCCGTATAGTCTTAACAGACTGTAGGGTCAAGTGCTGTTAGCGAGCACCTATGAAGGCCAGTACGGCACACGAGGGAGTTTGTAGCTAGCAACACGCCCGGCAGCCTTTGTCTCCCTAACGACGATGCTTTAGACCTAGCACTCGATGTTATTTTGAGGCTGAGTCGCTCTAGGTGATGCCCAGGATCTGTTCAGAAAATCGTCACCGGTGTTGGCCGCGAGCTCGAATCGAACTCGGGTGGCCAGGTTTGCTGGTCAGCTTGATCAGCTCTAGACTCCCCTTGCTCACACGGACATAACATGCGCTCTCTCTCACACACACACAATATGATCCTTCTGGCCACATTGCGCCCTCACACATCTATTGATGGCATCATTATGTCTCGTCTCATTGTCAGGAACTGCTTAGTCCTGTACAGGGTCGCGGTGAGCCGGAGGCTATCCCGGCAGACACAGGGCGCAAGGCAGGGATATACCCACGATGGGGCGCCAGTCCATCACCAGCCACTGCGGGCAATTTAGTCTGCGAGCCAATTAGGACTGTGGGAGGAAACCGCAGTGCCCGGCAAAAACCCACACAGACACGGGCAAAACATGCAAACTCCACACAGAAAGGCACCCGAGCCGAGATTCGAACCTGGGACCTTCTTGCTGTGAGGCGACAGCGCTACTCACTGGGCCACCGCGCCACCCGGTATCATTATGTTCCTGATAGTATTCGCAGCTCGTCTGAGAACGCGGCTCTATTCGCATATTTCGCTTTTCCTGCCAATTCCCCGCTGATTTTTCGACAACCAGCGAAGCACACGGAGCCTCGTCATGTCTGGCAGCACTGATCCGGCGGGTTCTTAAATAAGGCAAGCTGTCGGAAACGATGAATGCATCGCCGCGTCTCGTTTACCGTCCACATTCTATTGCTTTGGCTCGAGTACAATGGAACCAATGGCAATCATGTGTTGTAAGATACGATTCTGCGTCTGTCTATTCGTCTGGTGCCCATCAAATATAGTGCGCTTGAAAACACTGCCAGGATTTGCAGCCAATGCTTTGTGGGTTTTGCCTCTTGCCCCCTATACACCCATGGGCTCCAGCACGCGACCGCGATGACGGCACGATGACTCATAGTGATCGCTTCCAAAAGCTGCTCTCTCTGGATTAATAACAATCGCATTTATAGAGCGCTTCTCACCCGAGGGTCACAAAGCGCTGCACAGAGCTGCGGAGGGAACGGCACGTCAACAACAACGGCACTGGGACGGAAAATCAGCAACAATATCATTTTGTTTGGGATTTTTTTTAATACACATCGTTGCAGAACAACATGTGACCTATGATCAGACTATAATTTAAAATGTTAAATTATCAGTGTTTATAATGGTTTAATGGGAAATGGTTGAATGTAACATTTGTCGTATAATAATAATTCCATTTCTAAGATGGAATCCTAATTTACAGGAGATCATACGGTGATGGGTAATTACTACTGTCATAGCAAGAGCAGTGTCAGTCGCTCCTCCTCTCTATCTCTCATGCCGGAGGCTTCATGAGGCCTGATGCGAAACGTCGCGAGGGACAGCGGGGAGGCGGTATTCGCTGCTAACCGGAAAGAACAGCTTTAGGAAGCATCATCGAGTCATGAAACCCCCCGTCAGTACACGACTTATAATCCGGATCTTTAACCAAAGAGCACGAAGCTGTTTCTTGTGGGTTTATATATGAATGGAAGTTTCTGTATTTTTTTATCATTACCAGTGGGCCCCTCTATGAATGAAAATGAAACGGGCACACACCTATTAGGTGCCAAGAACCAGGCATTGATTGTAATCGGCTCGATAACGTAAACTCTACATTAAGGCTTGGAGAACAGATGAGCTGTAAGCGTGGTGGAGGCACTGAAAGGAAGCCAAGCAATTAACTCAGAGTTTGAGGAGCAAATTAAATGTATCCTCAATTGAAGCCCCTCCATCCTTAATAAACCCACGAGCGGCACTCTCAGTGGGTGGTCCACGTCCCTTCGTGGCAATCACATCCTCTTCCTGGGCTGCAGGGTCACGGGGGAGGGGGGGGTGGATGGGGGGAACGGAACCAATCCCGGCAGACAAAGGGCGCAAGGCAGGGCTAGTCCAAGATGGGACTCCAATACATCGCAGGGCACAATTTTGGGACAATTAACTCAGCAGGCTTATTAACCTTAGGCAGCAGAGTTTATTTGTACGATGGGAGGAAAACGGAGTACCCGACGAAAACCCACGCGGACACTGGGAGAGAACGCGCAAATTCCACACAGAAAGGCACCCGAGCAGAGATTCGAACCCGGGACCTTCTTGCTGTGAGGCAGCAGCGCTACTGCTCACCGCTACGCCATCGTGCCGCTCATCTTTTGCTTTCTCTATTTTTAATGATTGCATGAAAGGTTCTGACTCACTCTCGAGTGCACCCGCTGGTCGTCTTGTTTGAGCAGCGGGTGCACACGAGCGCATCGAACGCGATCCCACGGCACGCGATGTGATTTAATAATAATAATAATTGCAGGTTCAGAGCGCCTTTCACCCGAGGGTCACAAAGCGCTGCACAGAGCTGTGGAGAGAACGGCATGTCTTCAATAATAACAACATCAGGGCAGTTCAACTAGAAGTCAAATAATGGCTATAATTTAGAGAAGGACATTAAATAAGCGATAAAATAATTGTTAAACAATCGAAGGAAGGAATAAGTGTTCCCGAGCAGGTGCAGGTCGGCAGCGAGCCATCATTCTGGCACGGCAACAGTGCGCCGCATCAGCATTCCTAGCCAGAGGACTTCAATGCCTTAAGGAACAAGTGAGTCTTGAGATGGGATTTGAAGATGCCCAGGGACTCAGCGGACCGAATCTCCAATGGAAGGGAGTTCCAGAGTGTGGGAGCTGAGCGCGAGAAGGCTCTGTTACCCATCAAATGGAGGTGCGATCTGGGCACACGCAGCGAGCTTCCCGTATTGGAGGATCGGAGTGGTCGTGTTGAGGAGGGTGCCTGACGTAGATCACGGATGTTTGTCGGAGCAGCGCGAGTGAGAGCCTTGTAGGTGAGAAGGAGGATCTTGAATTCGATCCTATATTTAACCGGTAGCCAGTGGAGAGACACCAGCGCTGGGGATATGTGATCGTGGATGGGTGTGCGAGTGAGAACTCTAGCAGTCGCATTCTGCATACGCTTGAGTGTCCGATTATTAATAAAGATTCTTTCGTGAGCTAGCAATGAAGAGCTAAACTGAAAGGAGGAAATGAAACGCTTCAGTCACTTTCTTGGAAACCCAATTACACAGTGTGCTCAACAAACATTTCAGTCAAGGAAGCAGGACACTGCGGTGTAATTGTTTGCCTTGTGCTCGAGTTAGCATTCATACCAACCACAGGCTTCCAAGATGTTATTTGGAGATCATTGGTGACAGGTTGGGCGGCATGGTAGCGCAATGTGTATCACAGTCGCCTCACAGAAAGAAGGTCACGGATTCGTTTCCCAGTTCGGCTGCCGTTCTGTGTGGAGTTTTCTCCTTGTGCCCGCGTGAATTTGCCCTGGGTACTCCGGTTTCCTCCCAGCGTCCAAAGACAACGCTACTGCCGAGGCAAATCGGCCCGCTGAGCAAATTGCCCTAAAAATGTAAGCGTGCCCTGCGCTGTACTGGCATCACATCCCAGCTCTCTCCCTGCCTTGTGCCCCGTGAGCCGGAATACGGCGTTGGCACCGCCGCAACCCTGAACAAGATGAAGCGGGTCCTGTTACTGATCGACTTCACAGTGTTCTTTATCACGCTCTTCAAATCGTTTCCTTTCTCATCTCTCATCTCATTGTCAGAAACCGCTTCGTCCTGTACGGGGTCGCGGTGAGCCAAAGCCTATCCCGGCAGATACAGGGCGCGAGGCAGGGATATGCCCACGATGAGACGCCAGTCCATCACCGGACACTGCGGGCAATTTAGTCTGCGAGCCAATTAACCCATGCAGCGGCATGTTTTTTTGGACTCTGGGAGTGCCCGGCAAAAACCCACACGGGCACGGGGAGAGAACTCGCAAACTCCACACAGAAAGGCACCCGAGCCGAGAGATTCGAACCCGGGACCGTCTTGCTGTGAGGCGACAGCGCTACCCACTGGGCCACCGTGCCACCCTCGTTTCGTTTTGTCGATTTCTATTTATCGAGTCATCAGTGGCTGAAACAAGGTTAAAATGCAGACGCGCACACACACAAAACCGTGGAGAGAACGGAGAAATACATGCGAATGATTGGCTTCACGTTACCTGTTCAGGAAGTTGTGTGGTCACATGGCTAGTAGGGCTGGTGGCAGATGGATTGCGATGGTGATGTGATTGTAGCCAAGCTTACAGATGGAGGAACGAGATGGGCTCCATACTTGGGCGGAAAACCCACGCAGAACAGCGGGAGACAACACACAAACGTCACACAGAAAGGCGCCCTGGGTGGGAATCGAACTGCCTCGGGCAGGACATTTTTTTTTCTCTGAGACGCAGACGTTACCAGTTCGCCATCCTGCCGGTCAAACACAACTCCAGAGTGAGACCTCCGAGCCAGTTTCTCGTCTCTCACAAACAGAGGAAGTATAATACTAACGGGCAGCACACCTCGTGCAATGCCATACCTTCACGTCCCCCCCTCCACCCCCTCTTCCTCTACAATACTATTCACTGTAATGATGTCGGTTTTCACGGCTCGATGCGTGATGACTGCTTCGAGAAGCTGCTCTCGCGGGGACGGCCGCGTCGATCGCTCCCTCTCCCTCCATAGCGACGTTTCGCCTCGCACGTTAGAGGCATCTTCAGGCCTCACACGTCAGAGGCATCTCTCGGGAGGCATCTCTAACGTGAGGACGAAACGTCACGATGGGGAGAGAGGGAGCGATCGACGCGGCTGTCCCGAGAGAGCAGCTTTTTCGAAGCAATCGTCACATTATTCACTTTGACGGGTAAATATTCATTAAATGAAACTCACTCGACGTGATGGAGTATTTGACTCAAATGAGCCCTGCTGGACAAATAGTGTTTAAAGAAATGAAAGCGATTGTGCTCAGCCGTTACATTTGCATTATTTATCCGGAGTTGCGGGGGAGGTGTGGTTATCACGTGAGATGGATTCATTGTGGCTTCCTGTGAGCAACTCTCATGATTTATTCATCTGAAATGAGATCAACAACGGTAATTTACTCGATTGAGCAGCGCACGTATAAATCTGCTTTCGTTTGCGCCGCGAACTCCAGGCGCATCTTGATGCACACGCGCCCATGAAAGGTATATCGTCAAAAAAATATATATATAAACGTTTGACCAGTCAATGAACATCATCTTCATCCGCCCTGATAAGCCCACCTGCTGGATTTTAGGATTCCGCAGTCTCCCGCCACCTCTGACGATCTTGCGACGGAACCATCGATCCAGCACCTGCACGAACGCCGATTTCATCGCTCCATCTCGCAGGGAGGATGGCCCTCTCGGACGCGTCCTATATCCCCCTGGTTGCCGGTCCATTATTATGCTTGACCATCGCTCGTCATGTCCTGCCCAAGTGCCACGTGTCTGACATTAACCGGGTGTATCCAATGCACACGTTACCTCTCCATGGAATACTGCGCATTAATGTTTAACGTTAATAACATGCCTCGATCAGGATTCACTTAAAACATTAATATTATATTACGAAAAATGGTTGTGTATAATTTAATGTATTTAAAAAAAACACACACACACTCTCCATAGCTTAATTTACTGCCATAGTTTAATCGCATCGCTCTATCCGGAACTTATCGGTGAATGTCCTATGGTTATACTCGGCCCCACCGTATGAATGTAGACATTTCCACCACCGGCTCAGCATTATGAATGAGAGATGAGCACCGCCCCAGTGCCCGTGTGAGTGAGAAGTCACTTCGACTCTCGATAGATTGTCTCAGCTCGACACGGCGACGCGCCTCGCCGCAGGAACCCCCTCCCTGAATGATGCCCCCACACTCGGTGGCTGTTAGCCGCTCCGCGCGAGAAGCAAGCGATCAGGGAGGGCCTTTGCCACCTCCGTCTCTCTGTCCAAGGGGGATGGGTTTTGCTGCTGGTGATTGTCACCACGTTTAATCGCAGGAGTGTGGTCAGACTCACTGTGATTGTATTGAACGTGGAAGTTGCGCGCATTGTAAAAAAAAAATTGTATCGTCATTGCTATTAATAATAAATAAGTGTGTGTGTTTTTTAAACTATTCTGGAAGAAAGTCAGTTTTTATTTAAGCTTGGAAGGAACCGTTAATGGGCGGCACGGTGACCCCAGTGGTACCCAGGCCAAGAATCGAACCCAGGTTCTCCTTGCTGCGACGTGGCAGTGTTACTCACTGCGCCACTGTATTTCCCCTAGAACGTGCCCTAAGGTATCGTCCTCTGCGGAGATGGAGTGGTAAAACTGGGCAGTGTGCGGGGAGTGAGATGGATCGAAACAGTGCTCGGCCCCGAGGGATGGTGATAGCACGACAAGGCCTTCATCCAGCGGTAGATACATGACGTCTGATGCTGACTAATATCAAGCACTGTTAAATTACAGTCAGGGCATTTTTAGAACGGACACATTGTTGAGAAATTCTTCCCAAAGCCGTGTCGAGCGCCCCTCCTCTCTCCTTCGCGACGTTTCGCCTGCCACGTCGGAGGCAAATTCAGGCGTCCTTTGACTCGACTACCCCGAAATAAGAGCTTTGAAAAACAATTCCCATGCACCGAGGCGTGGAAAATCACACATCGGTGCATAACTTAATAACAATTCCCACGCGTTATATACGGATGATATGCTAATGTTGGCATTCGTGTGAAGATGAAGCAGACATAGCTGTATAAATGAGATAAAGCTAAACGCGACATTAACAAGGCGATAAAGACACGACGAAAATAATATATATTTTTAGAGGGGTCGTAATCAAAAATTGTCACAATTCATCAAATGGCGGCGCACTCTCGATCGTAACGTGGATTTTTAATGGCGTCACGAAATGTCCTCACTTCTGTGTTTTTTATTCCATTGGTTCTCAACCAGAGCCAGTGTTGCCTACTTCCAATAAAGCCACTGCGGCTTGAAAATGGCAAGACCATTGCGACACCTCGGACCATTAATCCTCTACACAATGGTCATTAGCGCACTATAAACTTGTATTATTTTCCTCCCACCGGGTCCCGTGATGGCATTCTTTGTGCTGACCGCACCATAAAGTCTTGCGTTTCATAGGACATGGGCGAGCGAGATACCGAATGCTCGCACAGTATTGATTCTGCAATGTTCGGCGAGCCTCGGCGATTGCTTCTCTGCTAATTCCAGACAAGGAAGCCAACATATACTCATCATTATCAGCAGCCGCTTCATCCTGTACAGAGTCACGCGGGGCCGGAGCCTATACCGGCAGAGAGAGGGCGCAAGGCGGGGCTATAGGTAGGATGTGACGCCAGTACACCGCAGGGTCCTTTTTTTTGGGGGGGGGGGACAATTTACTCAGCAGGCCAATTAACGTAGACAGCAGCGTGTCTTTGGACGGTGGGAGGAAACAGGAGTACTCAGCGAAAACCCACGTGGGCACGGGGAAAGAGGACACGCAAACTCCACACAGAAAAGCACCCGAGCCAGGAACCGAACCCGGGTCCTTCTTGCTGTGAGGCAGCAGCGCTACTCAACTGCGCCACCGCGCCGCTCAGCCAATATATCTTTACATAATACATAATAGCTACTTGTCTTCGTGGTACTACCGTGCAGGGGTCGTTTTAGTAATTCTGGGGTCCCGGGTAAAATTCAATGATGACCGTCTCCCTCCCACCCAGCACTTAGATTAAAAACAATTGAATGTTGCAAAAGTGAACTTCAACGTCAATCTTAGATTTAATATTTATGCTAACAGGTCACCAAGCAGCAAGCACGCGTTCCTGAATGCACGATTAATTGTGAAACTAATGTACAATTGTCTCTAACCCCTCACCGTAGAGAAGGGAGGACTGGAGTCACCTGGGTTATCCCACGGAAGTCCGCTAATGACCGTGGGCTGTAGCGCCGCCCACTGTACCAATCATTGATCCGTGGTAACGCTTTGCAAAAGTAACGGTGGGAAAAATGATATTAATTAATTCATCGTTCTTCTGCGTGTAACGCGCGCATAGTCATTCAGTGTCGAAGAGCGTGAGGAAATGACTCAGAGGCGTGAGGAAACCGCAGAGAGGCGGTGAGAGGGGGGGGGGAGGAATCCACGCGGTCAGCCAGCGCCAACATGAGCCAGACAGTGCGTCCTGTAGGCTTTAAACGGCTCTGAAATGTGCACTGCCTTCTGTCTGCAGTGCAAGCGCACGTTTACACCTTGCCGTGCCGCGTATGCGGCGCGGGGTGCCACAACGTGCAGGGTCATCGATTGCGATGGGCGCCAATGAACTCACGATACGCGACGCAACAATACCTACGCGCAATCGTGCGACTCGTGGTAGGTATCTCGCTGTTACGTGATATGAAACGCAGGCGTCGAATTCGACCATCGCTGTTATTCGTATTTCG
>JAZEWT010000006.1:26555828-26566111 GCA_036362905.1 Mordacia mordax | reverse complement strand
TGAGTGATCGCCGTTGTTGTCCAGCCGGGTGAACTGTGTGTGAATGCGGCGGAAATCTACCGCGCGTGGGTGATTCAGTGGACAAAATGTTACAGTGAAAATGTAAACTGTCTTAGGTGCAACCGCAAGGTGCTGCACCAGTACACTGCTAAGAAAAGTACAGAAACATTGCGAGATTTAAAACGGTCAAAATCGAGAATTTGAATAATGATTGTTTCGAAGAGCTGCTCTCTCGGGACAGCCGCGTCGATCGCTCCCTCTCTCTCCCCCCATCGCGACGTTTCGCCTCCTCGCACGTTCGAGGCGCATCCTCAGGCTCCTGAAGTGCTGAGATCTCGCAGAGCAATCTTATGTGAATTTTGAATACGTTTAGCTTTTTTTTTGCCTTTTTTCTCTCTCCATTACTAGACTGCGGCGGCAACAAAGACAATCATCAACCAAAAGCCAAGCACACAATTTTCTTTTAGCCCGAGGAGCTGCTATGACCCATAAACAGTAACACAATCTGTTTCACTCATGTTTGCTCCGCCCTGTTCCTTTCAGCTGTTTGTCATAGCCTCTGTTGAGTTTTCAAATGCGCACAAACATGTTACGCTGGCGTGGACTCTGCTTCGCTCTCCTTCTTTAAAGTTAAAGATCTTCCGAAAAGTGCGTCTGTCGCTGATAAAGCTTCGGAATAACAATGCGTTTAAAAAAAAAATTGGCAAACGGTCTGAAAATGAACCACACACATGCGTACGAGCTTGGTTTATGGGGGCGGGGGGTTGTTGTTAAATACGGCGACCCAGAAACAAACAGGATGGGGTGCGGCGGACGAAATATAATTTGGAGCACGTTTGTAGACGATGGATGCCCTGAGGATGTTTCGTCAAACCGTCCAGACGTGCACTTGTCAGACAGAATGTTTGCTTTTCACGCCAATCGTGTCTCCATTTCCTTTACGCGCACACATCTTTCCGGCGTTTGGCTAAAAGCACCCAAACGCAGAGCATGTGACCGACGATGCCTCTTCCTGTCTCCGTTGTGTCAACAGTCTGTGTACAATAAACTGAAGCATGTGCGCGCGTACTGTAATGCTCTCGGCGTGCGAATGTGCTCCGCGGTATTTTAATGCTGTGTTGTAAATGGGTAAATGGGTCCGTAGGCTCCAATAAGCAATGCATTCTTTAATCCATCTGTATGCAGCTTGGATTGTTATCCCCTTTGTTTGCTTGCGTTTTCCCCAGGGACTACAGTTTTTTTTCCCCCAGATAACAAACACTCATTAATGGGATTGGCGCCAAATGTAAGTGGGTCTGACCTGGAAATGCATATTATTTTTATTGTTATATAAAATCAAACGTGGCTTTTTTTTTACGTGTCACCTAAGTACTGTAATGGGGTAGAGTTACAGTGTTTGGTTTCACGACTGCAATGAATTCAACAGGCAAAATTATTTACCGCAATAAAGAAAACAAAGATATTAATCTGTTTTTTTTTTAAACCGCCTTTGTGCTCCTCAATATAATCGCGCCGACCGCGAACAGGCCTCGGCACAACAAATTGAAAACGCACAATGTTTAGCGTGCAAACAAAACTGAATCGTTGATTCGGAACTTGGTACAATAACCGAGCTGGGCAATGGTCCAAGGTAAATGCACTGTAAACTCGTGGCGCCCGGGGTACACCACGTCTTCCGTGCCAAGCTGCGGGCAGAAAATTACCAGTTCCACTGGGGAAACGAAGAAACTCCACTGTGGATTCAGAGCGAATGTAAACAACGGCTTTCTAAAACTAATCAAAACAAAATCCAAAGGTGTTTCCTTGCCAAGTTCGTCTTCTCATCTCATCTCATTATCTCTCATCTCATCTCATTATCTGAAACCGCTTAATCCTATATAGGGTCACGGTGAGCCGGAGCCCATCCCGGAAACACAGGGCGTAAGGCAGGAATACACCCGACGACGGGACGCCAGTCCATCGCCGGAAGTTCGTCTTCTCTTGTCCTCTAATTGTATTTTTTGTTACATTTTCTCGCCGATGCTGCTGGGGGTTCAGGGTTCAGGGTCAGTCGCGCTGTACAATGAAGGGGTCACCGGGTCAGTGCCTGATGACAAACTGTGCTCGTGTAGGTTTCCATGGTTCTATGATTCGCTTTCCATAGCCGCGTCGATCGCTCCCCCTCTCTCCTTCGTGATGTTTCACCTCCTACATTGGATGCATCCTCATTCCTAGCACGTCGCGAAGGAGAGAGTGGGGGGGGGGGCAGCACTCCACACGGCTATTCCGAAAGAGCAGCTGTCCATTTTGCATGTTTCTGAAAACGCCTCCAACCCCCCCTCCTCCTCCTCGACTCACCCGGTAGAATTTACCGCAGCAATGTCTTACAGAATAAATGGGCGGACCAGAGTCAGGTCAATCGACCTGATCGTGTGTGTTTACTCCCACCCTGTACAAGATGTGTCTGACCAGCGTGGAAGAGTAGGTTTCTAGAACTCCTTCTAGAAGAAGCCCTTTTGTCTGCAGAGGCATGCACGCTTGTGCTTCACCTTTTAACTTTAGAATTTCATGGGGAAAAAATGAAATGGCTTCATCCTGTCAAGTAATAACGCAGGCGTTCACATGTTAGAACAACATCGAGACACTTCTGCACCAATGAGGTGTGTATTGAGTGTGTGAATATCTTAACACTTACTTTATCATGGCGAGAAAGGGTAAAGGCCTTTTCTCTTTAGTCATCATCTGCGTACTGGCAAAAATGTTCCCATAGTCTCATCTCATTGTCAGAAACCGCTTAGTCCTGTACAGGGTCGCTATGAGCCGGAGCCTATCCCGGCAGACACAGGGCGCAAAGCAGGGATATATCCACGATAGGACGCCAGTCCATCACCGGGCACTGCAAGCAATTTCGTCTGCAGCGGCATGTTTTTTGGACTGTGGGAGGAAACCGGAGTGCCCGGCGAAAACCTACGCGGACACGGGGACAACACGCAAACTACACACAGAATGCAGCACCCGAGCCGAGATTCGAACCCGGGACCTTCTTGCTGTGAGGAGTAGGCGACAGCGCTACCCACTGGGGCCACCGTGCCTCCCACTGTGCATATTTCACCACTATTCCACGCATGCAACATATGACACCGTGGATGTTAGCCATGTCTGGGATTCGAACTCAGGTCCTCGGGGTTTACGGAAAAGTACGATCAAACCACGGACGCATGACTGAATGAGGGTGTATGAACGATGACGTCATTCTTTCTTGCCATTCTGCCGCGCTGGCTCTGTTATTTTTAGTTTGCACAGTCTGTTCCTGCGATTGCAGGCATGACCACTGCAGCGTCGCTACTCTAATGACAGCGGTTATTGTCTCCACTTCAGCTCCATTGTGTGTTTTTTATAATATATTTATATATCACAAACCTTCTTTCTTACAATAATCTTCAGAGCTATGTCGTCTGAAGTGCAGCACTCTTGCTAGGGTCTCCCTTGGTGAACAGGTCTGGAGTCCAACACTCTTGCTGGGGTCTTCCTTGGTGAACAGGTCTGGAGTCAATCAGTCCTGCTAGGGTCTCCCTTGGTGAACAGGTCTGGAGTCCAGCACTCTTGCTAGGGTCTCCCTTGGTGAACAGGTCTGGAGTTCAGCACTCTTGCTAGGGTCTTCCTTGGTAAACAGATCTGGAGTCCAGCACTCTTGCTAGGGTCTTCCTTGGTAAACAGGTCTGGAGTCAATCGGTCCTGCTAGGGTCTCCCTTGGTGAACAGGTCTGGAGTTCAGCGCTCCTGCTAGGGTCTTCCTTGGTGAACAGTTCTGGAGTCATTCAGTCCTGCTAGGGTCTCCTTAGTGAACAGGTCTGGGGGGCGGTTCCAGACAAGATACGATACAAGTCCCTCCGACTAAAGGAGGCTGGTGTCAAAATCAGCGCAACCGATCGTTAGTCTCTGCTTCACTCCCCCTCATTGAGTTGCAACCGGCAAACCTGGGTCAATCTGGATAGCGGCCATTTAAACTGTGTCGCATGACAAGCTGTCAATCAACACACTTGCGCAGATGACAGACGAACACGTGGGTGCTTTGAAAGCGGCCAGCACCTCGAGTGTAGAGACACGATGCCAGCGATGGTCAAGATCTCTCTCACCGCTCCCCTCCCATTGTCTGCCTCCGTGCTAAAACATCCGTTTTAATATTCATATTTTTGTTTGCGGAAAAGAACCTCTTCGCGGCCAAGAAGAGGCATGATTTCCTCCGCCGCCCCCCCCCTACGTATACCCCGCCGTAAGTGGGTTATATTTGTTTGGTTTGTACGAGGCGTGAGTAAATGAGTCAGGAATGCCTCGGTCGCGGGACTCTCTGAGACAAACACACAAAGTCGTGCTTGCGAGTTGTTGAACTTGCAACAGAAAGACAAACCAGACACGAGTACTTAGCTGGTGCCCGATGGAATGTGTCAGCGCGCAGCTGTACATGTCTCAGGATCTGTCCTGCGTGCTGATTGAACGCGATACCTACTGATGCAGAGTTTCACGGCCCGATGCATGAGAATCGCTTTCCAAAGCTGCTTTTTTTTTTCCCAATAGCCCTATCATGATCGTCCCCACCTCCTCTCTCTCTCTCACCGCGACGTTTCGCCCACTCCCCCCGCCCCCCCCCCGACGCTGTAGACTTCCTCGGGCATTTCGAGGATGCCTCCAACGTCGAAGCGGCTATCACGAAAGAACAGCTTTGGAAAGCATTTCTATCACGACACACAGGCAGCCGTTCATCGGGCAACGCGTATCCATCACTGTCTCCTGCGCGCGGACGCGGCAATTGTGAGGAAATCTCACCGCCTTCATCTCGGCGTCGTTCCACACCTGCAAGAACAGGTGTTGCGCTTAGCAGTCCCCACCATAAACACTTCCCCCAGGGAGCGAGACCAGACTTGAAGAACCCCGCGAGAGGCGGGGAGGGGGGGGGTAGCAGGGCGGCGAGTCCACGTGCAGGTGATTGAGCGGTGCTCGGTGCGGGTCAATTAACAAGGGACATCAATCTCTGCCAGGCTGCGCTCGCATACACGTCAATCCGATGTCCGGCGTTTCGTTAGCTGGGAGCATCTTCAGGCGCTGACTGAATTTCCAGCGGTCACATTGGGCCTCGATCGAGTGACCTGCCAGTTCGTATTCGTTAGGCAGCAACGCTCGCCACTTTCAAATCCATTTAAAAGGAAAAGACACGGTTTGTATAATAATAATAATTACATTTTTATAGCGCTTTTCACCCGAGGGTCACAAAGCGCTGCACAGAACTGTGGAGAGAACGGCGCGTCAACAACAACGACATTGGAACATAACATCAGCAACAATAAATAAAAATTGGGTTTGTTTTAAAATATACACACATGAAGTCGCTTTGGGGTTCTTAACTTGGTGAGAAGCATTCCCTGCACTGGAACATTAGTAATCTTTACATCGTCTTAAGGTGTCATGATTATTTTTATCAACCGTGTCCTAATTGCTGGAATGTTATTATATTCACATCGTATTCTGGTTCGTTTCAATGATTTCACATCAGGGGCGACGGTGGTCTTAAACAGCCAGCAAAGCTCACTGTTCACCAACCTGCGCCAACTGCACGGGGGAAGTTTTGTCAAAAAAATCACCCGTGACCGATATGGCAAGAGAAGGCATTCATCCAGCAGTGGATTTGTAAAGAGTTGACAATTATGACCGTGCGATTGCGACAGCAGTAGCAGCTTGACATGAGCGGTGGATCAGTCAGCCAGTTTGTATTTGATCTAAAAGTAGTCGTTAAGCCATGTAGCTCTTTTTAGCAGTTGTCCAGCGGAGAAAGGTAAAGCAACTTGTAACATCTCAGGGCGCTGGGGGTAATTTAATCAAAACAATTAACCTAGACCATCATCTCTTTGGACTGTGGAAGGGCAACCAAAGTACCTGGCGAAAAACCCAGAGCATGCAAACTCCACGCACAAAGGCACCCGAGCCGGGAATCGAACCCGGGTGCTTGTTGCTGTGAGGCGACAGCGCTCCTCCCTTCATCTCGTCGAGGTGAAGTATGTTCGGATAGGCCGCTTACTTTCCTGTGAGCAAAACTTTGGCTGAAGTCACGGGAAATCTCCACGGACAGAGTTTGACAATCCCGCTGGGTTTTGGAAACAACCGCCTCCTCTTGAGGCTTTCACCGGGGCCCTCTCGTCAAGAAGTCTTGTCAATCACCACGTCCTGTGCGAGCAGCCAATGATGGAAAGCTCAGAATAAACATTGAGCGGACTGTACTAGGAAGTCAAATGGCACCCACACGTAATGACCATGTTAACCGCCGACTGACAAATATAGTGAATGTTCTGATGCTTGTTTCAGTCAGTCAGGCGGTCTGGGTACCCACTTAATCCTGTACAGGGTCGTGCGGTGCCAGAGCTTATCCCACGAGACAGTGGGTGCAATGCGGGCTATACCCAGGATTTCATGCCAGTGCATTGCATGGCTCTTTTATTTATTTATTTTGGGGGGGGATTATTTACTCGGTAGGCTAATTAACCTTGATGGCAGCATGTCTTTAGACGATGGGAGGAAATCGGAGTACCCGACGAAAACCTCTTTTCATTGCTCAATATATAAGAATTCCTCTCCGTAGCTTTTCTTGCGGGATAGCCGTGTCAGGTATTGCTTGTAGAAGGAACACTGTACACGGCTGTAGCAAGAGCAGAGCCATGGGGAGCAAATCTCACGAATGGTTTCACTTCCTGCGGGATAGCCGTGTTAGGTATTGCTTGTAGAAGGAACACTGTACACGGCTGTAGCAAGAGCAGAGCTATGGGGAGCAAATCTCACGAATGGTTTCACTTCCTGAGTTTGTCACTGATGTCAAAGAGTTTCTGAGCCGGGCCTTCGGAGACGCGTCGGTGGGGTCCGGGTTTAACCTCAGCGCTAAAACTCACCGTTGATTTCCTCCATCGCCCCTTCAAGCCCCCACTCGCGCCCGTACCAACCTTAACACATTTCCCGTAATATGATACGCGAAGCGTCGCTTTCTCTCTCTCTCTCCGCTCGAGAAGCGCGGGGCAAAACACGTCCGTGCTTACGCTGCCCGGCAAAATCCGTCGCTCGGAGAAATCCACGCCGCATTCGGAGGAGATTGCAGACGGGTTTGTGCTTGGTGGCGGTGGCACCGCTGGGCGACGCGACGTTCCGCGTTCCGATCCGCGAATATTTGTGAAACAGGAAGCAACATCGCAGGCAGACGACATTAAATATTTAACGGCGAATGTGACATTGATAGCGTGAACACTGCATCCGGGATGTACATAAAATATGAAACCGTACGCCAATGGCAAAGGTAGCCGTGTAGCCTTAACAGACTGCAGGGTCAAGTGCAGTTAGTGAGCACCTATGAAGGTCGACATGGGAAGGTGGTTGATCAGCATCACGCCTGGCTGCCTTTGTCTCCATAGTGGCAATGTTAACACACTGCACTGGATACCCATTTGAGGCTGAGTCGACCTAGAGGGGGCCAGAAACGGTTCAAAAAATCGTCACAGGTGTTGGCCGTGAACAGGAATCGAACTCAGGCGGCTCGGTTTTGTGGCCTGGCGCGCCAACCGCCGAGCCACCGCTCCGCTACCTGGAGTGCAGTCACGGTTTGGAAGCTCAGAGTGACCTGCCCACGAATAGTTCAAAGAGCCCCTCGGCCCATTACTGATGGGATGTGTGAAGTTGGAGCGGCGCGGTGGCGCAGTGAGTAGCGCTGTCGCCTCACAGCAAGAAAACCCGGGTTCGGTCCCCGGCTCGGGTGCCTTTCTGGGTGGAGTTTGTGTGTTCTCTCTCCCCGTGCCCGCATGGATTTTAATTGGGTACTCCGGTTTCTTCCCTCCGTCCAAAGGCACGCTGCTGCCTAGGTTAACCGTCCTGCTGAGTAAATTGCCCTTGGTGCGCTGCGATGTACTGGGGTCACATTCGGAGTATAGCTCCGTCTTGCGCCCTTTGTGCGGAATAAGTCTCTTTTCCACGAATCATTATTCGATATGCCAAGAGTCGGAGTTGTTGAATAACGAAAAAAAAAACCTTTGCCGCGCTCTGTTTTTCAGTGGTCTAGAAGATGCAAGATGTGTCTTGAACACTTTGAACTATTTCTCTAATAAATATAATAAATATTAAATATGATCTCTTACAAAGAGATGTCATTACACTGAGTAAAGCGACTTGGGCTGCATCCTGCATGTCATGAACCTTATGTCTGGCTAAATTGTTTAAAAATAGTTTTAGAATAAACCTTAGGTAGTCCAGATTTTTATTGTAAAAGATTGGTATTCAAAGGATATGTCTTTAAGAAATGAATTAAATAATGAAAGCAACTTGCGGTTCATTACTGCACTGATATGTTGTGATGGTTAAATTGGTAACTTTCTAAATATAATGATGTAGGTTTTCACTGCTCGATGCACGATGATTGCTTCGAAAAGCTGCTCTCTCGGGACAGCCGCGTCGATCGCTCCCCCTCTCCTTCCATCGCGACGTTTCGCCTCCTCGCACGCCTGACGATGCCTCGAACGTGAGAGGCGAAACGTAGCTGGACTACAAACCTCCGACCCGAGTTCGATCCCTGTTCACGTCCAGCACCAGTGACGATTTTCTGAACCGGTTCTGGGCCTCTCCGAGGTCGACTCAACCTTAAATGAGTACCCAGCGCAGTGTGTAAGCATTGCCACTAGGAAGACAAAGGCGGCCGGGCGTGTTGCTGGTCACCAACATCCTTGTAAGTTGCGTCGACCTTCATAGATGCTCACTAACTGCACTTGACCCTGCAGTCTGTTGAGGCTATATGGGCGATCTGTGTCTTTGCACTGAGAATGCACTTTGCACAACGTCAAGACGTTCACGTATCATGTCAGCTTCACGTCCTACTTCTTACATCACTCTTCCGAAGTCCCCACATCTGCACGAGTACCGTCAACCCCCATGAGCCACTGTTCGGCCTTCATCCCGATGTCAACAGAACGCGTGACGTGCTTGAAGAAGTGCCGCCCATAGGGCGGGCACTCTGCTATCCACGCTAATGCAGAGACGCGCGCTAATGGGGCGATATTCGTATTTTTAGGAAGAGCTGAAGAGCCCATCAAGGCCGCTGTTTACCCCCAGTGTCCCTAATGGAATAATAATAATAATAACTGCATTTTTTTAGAATGAGTGGAACATTAGCGTTCAAATGATTTGGCGAAAATGAACATTCCCCCCAGATTTGAATTGGAGAAAAAGTGCGCAGTGGTGCGGATGCAAGCTTGGAGATAAGTTTGTCCTCATTCATTAAAGGCGGCCGAGGATATATTTATATATTTATTAATTATAAAGTTCGGTCCTCGGAAACGATAACGTAGCGCAATGAGCGGCTTCTCGATTCGCTTTACATGGCATGGCCGGTAGGAACGCTCGTCCGGCCGTCGATTAGAGACGGCAGCTGATACGGATAATCCACCGTCCCCTTCATCCGGTTCGTTAACACGTTACAACGCAGAGGCGTTGGGCGAATATGACATTGAGAACTGCTCTCAAAGAGCTGCTCTTTCGGCATGGCAGTGTCGAGTGTGCCTCCCCTCCCTCGGTCAGCCTTCCGTGATGCCTCCAAGGCGGGGGTGAGGGGGGGTCATCGCAACGGCAGGGGGGGAGAGAGAGAGACGGAATACTCCAGACGGGTATGAATCCTGCACAAGGAAGGTAATCGTTTACAACACCGAGGTTTTCGCTACGTCTTGTAGCAGCTTCCCCCATTTATTGATCGATCTTCCCTAAATTGTGAGAACTGGCAGCAGTATTCCCATCAGGGAGAAAGCCAGGTCATAACAGTCGTGTCCCAAGAAACGTGGACAACAAGAGACATTAGAGGAAGGTCTTACACACTTGGAACACGGTCGCGTGTAGAGCGCGTACTCTGCTGATGTGTATGAAAATTAAATGTCAAGTTCCACGGAACAATAATAAATACAGACAGCAAAGGAAACGCGTTGTGTTGGCCAAGCATTGGCTGCCAAACTAAATATATAAACAGCGGTGGCGTAGGAAAAACATAATTCACACATGAAACTAGAGGGCGGCACAGAGGCGCAGTGAACAGCGTTACTGCCTCACAGCAAGAAGGGCCCGGGTTCGATTCCCGACTCGGGTGCCGCCTTTCTGTGTGGTGGGGTTTGCGTGTTCTCTCTCTCCGCGTGTCCGCGTGGGTTTTCACCGCCTACTCGGGTTTCCTCCCACAGTCCAACAACGACTCGCTTCTCCCGAGGCACACTGCCTATGCTCAGTTGATCCGACCGAATCGCCCCC
>JAZEWT010000006.1:26535861-26546480 GCA_036362905.1 Mordacia mordax | reverse complement strand
CCCCCCCCCCTGCTCTTCTCAGCACCCCACCACCCAGGCCTCCCAATCCCTACGCACCCTCACCTCCTTACCTCGTTCTCCATATAAACGATACCTGAAGCAGTGGTGATGAAGACTTGAACGTGGCTTCTGTACCCAACACATTTTGTTAAATGCACCCGGACAAGTCACTCATCGTTAGCGAGTTGCTCCCAATTGGCAGATTGCACGTTCAAATCTTGATTAGTGGCTGACTCTGCTCACCATCACTCTGGGGTCGATAAAATGAATACCACTGTGTGGGGAAGACAACAGTAGTTGCTCAATGGATGGACTCGCCTTCGCCATAGGAATGTGGAATCTTTCTCCATTGGCTAAGGGCTGTAGCCCCAAGATGGGCACTGCCTCGATATTCAATTAAGCAAATCAATCACTTTGGCTTCACATTTTAATATATGAGCTTTATAAATCTTTGTTCATTTATGCACGTAGAACTCGTGAACGCTAAATAGATAAACAGGACCGAATAGGCCCCATTGCGTTAACTCTTGGGAAAGACATCATCCCAATCCCGCAAGCAGTTCGGATGGACAGTTCCTACAAAGCAAAATGTTCACAGTGGGCCCTCTCTTTGAAAGCCATTAATAATCAATCCCATCATTTTTCAATGCCAAATAGAGAGACCGTGCTCATTCCCAAGGCACTGCCATACCGTGAAAAGGTAGCCAGCAGACAAGCCTCCATAATGGATAGTCTTTAAGCACTTTGACTTACGATTACTGCTCCAGGTTGGCTGCAAGGGACCTTTGTTATTGCCAAGTGAAATACCAGACATGGCTTAACTGTCATTAACAAACCGGAAAAATACAGTCCTCTGTGAATCCACTGCTGGATGCAGGGCATCTGCACGCTGTTTGATTTGTGGTGGTTAATTGGCCATACTTCACCGTGCTGGTCAGCGCGGGTTAGACGATCGTGACACTAGACACAGTTCAGATTTGTGCAATAATAATCATAGTTATAATGATGTAGGTTTTCACGGCTCGATGCACGATGATTGCTTCGAAAAGCTGCCCCGAGAGAGCAGCTTTTCGAAGCAATCATCACAATAGTAGTTGCACTATTCGAGCGCTTTTCACCCGAGGGTCACAAATCGCTGCACACGTAGAGAACGGCATGTCAGCAACAACAACGACATAAGAGCAGCTAATCAGCGACAATAACATCTGAGCGTTACGCGTACCACGTTGCTGTGCAGGACACTCCGCGCGTTCATTTTACAAACAGATGGAATCCACCACAGACAGAATAAGATCAAATAAAGGTCTTCAACCTGGACTTGGACAAGGACAGGATATCCACTGCACCAGGAGCTGGGACAAGGGAGTTCCTTTCAGACCGTGGGGTCAGCAGAGGGATGGCAGTGTGCGAGAGTAGAGACCTGCGCACTCCACATTACAGCGATGATCCGTAAGAGGGTTCTCAAAACTCCTTGTCAAGGCCCTCTCAGCCCACTGATGGGTTGTGACCCAATGGTTGGGAATGGTGGACCGAGCAGGACTATAAAGCCGATGTCTGGGCACATATAAGTCAAGTCTGTACTTAAGAACGTTACAATACAAACAACTGCATCTTTTAACTCGTGCCTCCAACTGCTGATTGCTGCTGCTCACTGGGTCGGGCGACCCCCTCCCCCCCCCCCCTAAAGCCCGGTGTCATGCTAGGTCTTGTGCCAAAACACAGATGCACACTCCCCCCAATCATCGCCCTTTGAAATCATGCGCAACTCTGGTTCACTCGTCTGCGAAAATATACACCGCTGAGCGGACGCAATTTACTCGCTCGTGGAATGCGGCGCTCAAGCCAAGAGAACTGCGGAGAAGCCGCCAGCTTTACGTACAAGACCGAGCCGGCCAGGTGATGTATGGCACGCACACCTCGATGCCTGGAGCCCATTGCCTCCGGTCGCAATTGCGTAAACATGCACATTTTTCGAGCGAAAGCCAGAAGGGACGGGGCTAAATCGTGGCTCTGTTTTAAATCCTCAAAGATGTGATTTTTTTTCCCCCGCTGCCACCGCTGCAGCTATTGAGCGAGACCTTGGGTTCAGCTTTACTCTCGCAAGCATTCCTCCAAAGGTCAGCAAGGGGCACGCATTTATCTTAAAATCCGCACGGCTCTCGTCTGCGGTGCTGTACAATGGGCGCACGTTCATTCGAGGTTGCCAAAGCGTTTGTTCGAAGAGAGAAGAACACAGAGGTTTCGCGGCTAGCTGGCGACAACATTTGCGAGCCACTGCGTTCTATACATTATGATGGCATCGGCCAATGACGTGGGATTGTTTTGGTTGCGGGAGGAAAACGGAAAACCGGGGGAAAACCCACACAGAACAGGTGGAGAGGGCACAAACGCCACACAGTAATATGCCCGAGGCAGGAATCGAACCACCTCGGGCAGGACCTTCTTTCCGCAAGGCGCAGATGTGACAACTGCGCCACGGCTGCCGCACGAACCGTGTCTGCAAATCTCGGCGTTCAAACATGTGCAAATGCCCGACAATTTAAAGCAATAATAAATGTGTGCGTGTGCGGGGCTGGCGAGCAGTTGGCTCCGAATATACGGCGATTGCATGGCACGAGACGAAGATTTAATTTGGAAATCTCACAAAGCAGTGCGGCCCATGCGTGCCAGAGCTCCGATAATAGCCGCGGGTGAGATTTCTTCATTGACGTTTCACACCGATACCATGGGTCGTTTCAATCCCTTCCCACTCGCAGCTGCTTTGAGACTTCATTCATTTAGTCATTATCAGTGCAGCGCGGCACGGTGGCCCGGTGGGTAGCGCTGTCGTCTCACAGCAAGAAGGTCCCGGGTTCGAACCTCGGCTCGGGTGCCTTTCTGTGTGGAGTTTGTATGTTCTCTAGCCATGCCCGCGTGGGTTTTCGCCGGGCACTCCGGTTTCCTCCCACAGTCCAAAAAGCATGCTGCTGCATAGGTTAATTGGCTTGTAGACTAAATTGCCTGCAGTGCCCGGTGATGGACTGGCGTCCGATCGTGGGTATATCCCTGCCTTGCGCCCTGTGTCTACCGGGGTAGGCTCCGGCTCACCGCGACCATGTACAGGATTAAGCAGTTCTGACAATGAGATGAGATGGGATTATCAATACATTATCAATACATTATCAAAAATCCTGTACAGAGTCACGGGGGTGGGGTGGGGTGGGGCAGAGCCTATTCCGGCCGACAGAGGGCGCAAAGCGGGGGTATACCCAGGATGTGACGCCAGTACATCGCAGTGCACACTCATTTTGGGGCAATTTACTCAGCAGGCCGTTCAAAGACACGCAGCAGTGTGTCTTTGAACGGTGGGAGGAAACCGAAGTACCCGGCGAAAACCCGCGCAGACACACGTGGGCAACATGCAAACTCAGACTAACACAAGACATTGAAACGACCCGCTGTGTTAATTCACGGCGTTGGATTTTTTTTCTTCTCAAAACGAACTGCAAAGTAAACATTGAGCACCCACTTTTAATTACGGGCGGATGAGATATAAAGTCTAAAGTAAACTCTGAACGAGCTGCCAGAAAGATGAGACGTTAGCATTGCATATTTCGTCTTGCATGCCTGCAATGTAACATTAATAACACATTAATAGAACTCACAAACGGGACAATACATAAAACCAAAGGAGAAAATAAACTTACAGGAACAATATGTGAATAAATGAAACTGTAACTGTAATCATTAAAGTCAAGGGTAACACGCCAAACAGCACAACTAACAAACTCACAACAACAATTTGTAAAAGATGAAACGCCCACCGTAATCATAAAGTACGCAGAAGCCACTCAAGATTACAGGGGACAATTCATGAAACGCGCAATAGTGCAGCAGTGGCATAGGAACATTCTCAAGTTGTTGTTTTTTTAACACGACAAATAGGAGTATTTCCAACGATTGAAAAAGGCTCAAACAATTTCTGCCAACACAGCTGGGTCGAAAATGTGATGCTTAATTGGGATCTAAGGTAGCTCAACGATGTTCGTGGCTGCAGCTTCAAGCTCGTGACAATATTGTTTCAAAAGCAATGAGCAGCTGCCACAAAGGCCTTTTCCTTGACGCTGCAGCTGAAAAGCTTTGTTTACTTACAATGGCTCAATAACGGTGTTTGACAAACGGTCGTCTTTTAAAAGCAGCGTCATTAGCTGGCGGTGCCAACTCCCATGATGGGATTGTGTGATTCATGTTTGAAAACGTTTTCCCAAAAAAAAACCTCCGCGGTCTCAAGGAGAATAAGCCATCGGCTTCAAACCGCACTTACAAATATCTGTGGTTAGAGTGGATTTATTTAGTGCCTAAATGTGCCTGCAACTCAAGATTCTGTGGGCGTAGTTATTTCAGAGGTTTTGAGCGTGGAGTTAGTCCAGCTTTAATGAACACAGGGACAAGGGTTTAACAGCACGGGCAGTTGGGGATATGTGTTCCTGACCTATGGTTGCAAGCGACGGTTGACCACGGACTTTAACAGAAATCCTGGATTTCTGGATGGGAGAGTGAGTGGAAGGGATTGACGTGATCTGAGTGGGGAGCCGTGACCCAGTGGTTAGCTCGCTGGGTTGCAAACCTGGCGACCTGAGCTCAATTCTCGCTCACGGTCAACACAAGTGACGAATTTCTGAACTAGTTCTGAGTCTCTGTTTGGTCGACCCAGTCTCAAATGAATATTTCCACGAGGGAGACAAAGGCGGCCGGGCATGGTGCTGGTCACCCAGCACCTCGTGTGCTCTGTCGACCTTCATAGGTGTTCGCTAACGACGCTTGAGCCTACGGTCTGTTAAGGCTACACGGGGTGTCTTTGTCCTTGACGTGATATGCGAGTGGAGAGCCAGCAGAGCGCGTGGAGGGGAGACGAGGGAGATTAATGGGGAGAGCTAAGCAGAAGACAGCCGATGGAGGATCTTGTAGATGATGAGTGCGATCGTAAAGTTGAGCCGGGATTGGTTTTTAAGCCAGCGGAGCTGTTGAAATATTAAGGTGATGTGAATCTGACTTGCCGGTGTGGAGTTTGCATTTTGCTTGGAAACTGGAGGTATTGTTTAATGGGATGAAGGTGATTTAGGAATGCTATGGCCACAGCATTCACCTGCTTCACATTAGTTCACATATTGGAAACGAATTTCCAAACTGGTGATCATATACTGGTGATATATGTACATCAGCAAAATTGTTTTGTTCACGACCTTGTGAGTAATTAAATAGTTTCATGTCGCATAAGGTCACTTTTTTCCTTTGCCCTGAAACTTTGACCCCATTACAAATGAACGTATGGCCAATATACACAATGTACCGTCATGCTCCGGTGTCAATCGAGTCCGGAAAGAAAATGCGTTTTAGCCGAGTGGCAGTCTTATTGTTGGGGCTCGTCCAAGGGCTTACACTTTCCAACAGTGGAGCGTTCACTCACAACTCGGCAGTGGCAACGTGCCTTCTTCATGCTTTGCAATTTCAATTCCTCGGAAATGCCTGCACATTTCCAAAAAGCCGGATTAAAGTCGCCTTAATTAAGTGGCATTCGAAGGGGTTCCACTTTGGTGGGCACGGCGAGAGCTTGAAAAAGCAAAACAATGTCTCGTGTGTTTAACCCGCACTCGGGCGAAACACCTAAACAGGCTTCATGCCAACGCTTTTAAGTAGTCGTGATCCGCATACAATTATCGTTACGTGCTCACAGCTTGATAATTAAAGGAGAACCGCATTTTTGTCCGTAGTAGCAATGATAATGGTGCCGTGGTTTGCGAATTGTGCTAACATCTCGTTGACCCGATTTAGAATTCCAGTCATTGCGAACATTATCGGGCTGGTTCATTCTGAACCACCCCTAGCCAAGACTGATGATTGCAGACTGCACCAGGTACACGTTTAGGCGTGAATATACCTACGGTGGACTTAGGACTGACCGAGATATCACTCGCCGCTGATCGTAGCCGTGGCCAGGAACTGAACCCAGGCCACCGCGTTCACTGTGCCACCGCTCCACATGAGTGCACAAGTCACACACCCTTGCACCTACGTACACATGAGCACACACCGGGGCATTAACTTAGACATCCACGCTCCGTCCATTGCAACGCGAACCTCTGCTAATAAGGGTCAGCGATCGTACGCGTACACACGACTGAGTAGTAAGTTTCCCCTATGCACACACACACACACGCAACCCACACAGCCCCCGGGCCACATCCTGCGAACTATAATGCCTAGATGCTAATCGACAACAAACAGTGCGCACGCACTAACCGCTGCTGCGATGTGCAACCCGTTCCTCATTCACTACCCAAAGCTAGCAGCGCTACCGTCCTTCTCGCAGTGACCTCGTAAACCTCTCGCAAGGTGGAATGTGACACGGGCTATTTAGCTGACCTCCTGTCAGCGGGCCTCCGACACTTCGCGTGGCCTCTCGAGGTGCACCTGGTCTGGCACAGGCGCCGTGGAGACGTCACCGCCACTTTGTGGCGAGAGGCGGTTGTTGTTGTTGTTAGTTGCCGATGTTCGGGTCACCTCCTAACGCACCAGCTGTTGGTGGATCTATGAGNNCCCCCCCCCCCCCCCCGGGGAGGAATGAGGGAGACCGCTACGCATGCCCGAATTTGCGCCATTGTCAATACCGTTAGTATGGGTGATATCACAACTAAGGGCTTGCCAGGTGTTGTAGTCGGTGGCGGGTCTACGAGCTGTGGCCAGGTGATGACAGTGCTGCTTGAGTGTCACAACTCGTATCTGTGTGATGAGTTTTGTCCGGGTACTGCGGTTTTCTCTCCACAAGTGTGCCAAACTCGTAACTGCAATTGAACCACCTCGGTAAAGCGGAAAACGCCTGGAGAGAGAAACACCCACCCCCCACTCTTCAGACTCAACGAGACCTTTCTGGGTAAACATTTGGCACGATTCAATTGGCCATGCCTTGTGTTTCTGCTTGCTGGCAAGTGTCAACAACGGCAAGACGCGCAAGCCATTTCCCCCAAAGGCTCGGCAATGTGACCGTGACACGTGTCACCGTCACTGTGTTCATTACGCACCCCCCCCCAAATCGACGTCACCATTCGTCACGGCTTTTACAATGACAGCGTTGGAAACGTTTCCTCCGCGACTGTAAAACGCGGGTCCAACGTTACGCCATTGCAACGGACTCGTGTTTCAACACCGCTCTTGCCGGGCTCCTGAAAGTGGCGGTGGCGTCACCACGGCGCTCGTGCCAGGCCAGGTGCGCCTTGAGACCACGTGAAGTTTCGAAGTCTCCGCGGACAGGAGGTTTACACTACGCAGCGGAGGAACCGTGGACTTTACCCGAGAGATGACCGGTCTGAGCCACCACGTGCGCCGCCCGGTTCGTCGCTGAGTTTTATCCACCCGCCGGCGCTCCGCTCTTTGTTGTGAGCGTCGTTGCTCCTGCGCTCTTGTTGGCAGGCGACTGCCTCCAACTGTCCAGCAGCTTCCTTCGCAGACTTCCACCGCGGTGCCCAGTGACCTCCTGCATCGTCAAACACAAACGCGCGGCACCCCGCACTTTGGCACTTGCGCTTTCGGGCAGGGTCACCGGAACACGCTCGCCGGGCGGGAGGGGGATGCTTGCTCCCCGTGTCCCTTTAAGAGCGCCAGACCCGCAGAGCTATAAATTCCTACAGGAAGTCGAAACTCTCGCACAGACTTCAATGTGCGCTCGGCGCGACGAACTTACTCAACGGTGCGTCGACCGGGACTCGTAGACGTCGGACACACGGATCTCTGTGCGTCTCGCTTGTCCGTCTCGAGAGTTCGAGGCCGACCCGTGCCAGAGAGACAAGCGCAAACGTTGCTTTGGAAGAGACAGCTTGAGAGGAGTGGCGGTGGTTGTCTCTCGCCGGAGCGAGAGAGATTCCACGGATGGATTCGGGAAATATGCCTCGGACGAGGATCATCGTCGCCTCTGTGTTTTAGAGCCGCCTTTTGTCATCGTCTTTGAATCTGACCTCTCGCAGAAATGTTTTCGAGATGCTGCGGAAACAGGTGGAGTAAACGAGACGGAGCGCTCGCTACTCGCGTGGTCATTATACGTGGTGGGGGGTGATGTCTCTCTGTGTGATGTCCTGTCTCTGTGGAGTCGCGTCTGTGTGTGGTGTGTCTGTGTGTGTTGTCTCTGTGTGTTGTCCTGTCTCTGTGGAGTCGCGTCTGTGTGTGGTGTGTCTGTGTGTGGTGTGTCGGTGTGTCTGTGTGTGGTGTGTCTGTGTGTTGTCCTGTCTCTGTGGAGTCGCGTCTGTGTGTGGTGTGTCTGTGTGTGGTGTGTCTGTGTGTGATGTGTCTGTGCGTTGTCCTGTCTCTGTGGAGTCGCGTCTGTGTGTGGTGTGTCTGTGTGTGGTGCGTCTGTGTTGTGTCTCTGTGTTGTCGTGTCTCTGTTGTCCTGTCTCTGTTGTCGCGTCTGCAGCGGTGCTGCTCGCTAACACACTTAACCCTAGTCTCTTGAGGCTCCAAGGGGAGGACCTTTGAGGAGCGGTGGCACAGCGGTTGGCGCAGTGCGCTTCGATCCCTGCCAAGCGAGTTCGACTCGTTTTCTCGAACCAGTCCTGGGGCTCTCCTAGGGCGACTGAGCATTAAATGTGTACCTGCTGCTGCATTGTGTACACATCGCCACTGGGGAGACAAAGGGTTATAAGTACTCTAGATATGCAATTATCATTATATGATTAATGTTACATTAAACCATTTCTCAATATAAGTATTAACAGATATTACATTTTTAAATTATAGTTGAAAGTCAGATCGTATTTTACATGTTCTGCAGCGACGTGTGTGCAGCGCTTTGTGACCCTCGGGTGAAAAGCGCTGCAGAAATGCAATTCTTCTTCTTATTATTATCTCTTTGTGCCCGTGTGGCTGTCGATGTACGCGCAGGTTTCGGAAGCGAAAGCAAGCTTCGCTGAGCTTGGAAATCGGGGCTCTGCAAAATGGACGAGTGGCAGAGGAATCAGGTGCGCGAACCCATCTTTCTCTTTCTCCACGCTTCGCTTGTGGCTGTCGTTTGACACTGCCGAGCCACGGCTGGATAGAGTCCTTCCACCAGACCATCATCCGTCACTCACGGTGGCGAGGTGCACAGTGAGCCGTGCAACCTCTTGGCGACATCGTCCGTTCATGTCCACCTCCTTCCTCCTCCTCCTCCTTTCACTTCTCCGCGACGTTTGCTTCTAAGTTGCTTCCATCTGTGGTCCGTGCGGCCCCTCTGCTCCGTCATTCCGTGCCATGCGTCTCCGCTCACTTCCCTTCCTGCGTGACAAAAAGTGTTCACGTACACTGTGCATGTCACCGTACAGTTTCCATATACTGTACCTGTACGTACAGGTGTAGGGCTACGCCCCTCGTGGGTGTTCAAACCGAAAGCACCACGTGGTTATAGTTTTGTGCTGGTTCTGCGCACAGGGTAGCTCGTGAAATGACAACATTTCATTTTTTGCGAGCTTTATTTTAGAAATTGAAGATTTTTGTACGAAAGACGTGGCTCGAGAAATGTTTTCGTCGCTTTGAAAGCAGCCAGCGAATGCGTTTCCTTCCCCCCGTCAGCACTTACCAAAAAAGTTTTTTTTTTAAATCCCTGGCATGTAAACAAACGTTTGGAATCGCCGATTATAGCTGGGGGTGGAAGGGTTCTGTGTGGCAGAGGGCGCAATGCCCATGGTGGGACGCCGGTACGTCGCAGGGGCACACTTCTTGGTGCAATTTACTCAGTAGGCCACAATTAACTTGGTAATCAGAGTGTCCTCAGACAGTGGGAGGAAAGCGGAGTACCCGGCGAAAACCCACGCGGACACGGAGAGAACGCGAAAACTCCACACACAAAGGCACCCGAGCCGAGATTCGAACCCGGACCTTCCTGCTGTAAGGCGGCGACAGCGCTACCCACTGGGCCACCGCGCCGCCCAACACCAATCATTAAACGCATAATTTTCACGAGTCCATCTCCGTGTTGGAATTCCGAGCCTAGTGTGTCTCCAGCATAACCAATTGTGTCTCCAGCATAACCAATTGTGTCTCCAGCATAACCAATTATGTCTCCAGCATAACCAATTATGTCTCCAGCATAGCCATTTATGTCTCCAGCATAACCAATTATGTGCAACTAAATGAAAGGAGAGCGTGTGAAGTCCCCATTATTTCCACATTTATTTTTAATGCGGATTGCAATGTACCGATTATCGCTTCGCTTTTAAAGAAGACCTTTTTAAAAGCAATTCAACTGAAAGGAAGAGAAAAAACTACACTTCTTCTTTCGAATAGCATTCGAAATAAAAAAAAATTCTTAAATTCGTCATTTTTTTATTTTACAAACCAGCCCACCAGATTCGGGGTGGTAGCTTAGCAGAGTCTGCTTGTTCCCCCAAGCAACGTTGTAAATTTTACTATAAAGTTGTGACATTACAATTACATTGTATTGGGCAGGCATCAGTGTTATGCCTCGCTCTATGCACCTCTCTGCTTGTGTGGAAGCAACATCCTTTTGGAGCGAGTTGTCGATGTTACTAATCTCGTCCATCTCCACATCATTGTGTGTCAAAGCAATCCACAATCCGTCATCTATGGACTATATTGCAAATGTTACGATGTAGGTT
>JAZEWT010000006.1:26465388-26476081 GCA_036362905.1 Mordacia mordax | reverse complement strand
CTACTCTCCTTCCCTTCTCCAAAAAAAAAAATATTCTCCTTCTCCAGGATTCCGTCCCTTATATATACATACACACACACGCGTGTGTGTCACGTACAACCTCCCACGCTTTGCCTCCTATTGTTAGAGTCAATATGCAAGGCGCCAATGAAATGGTTTCCTTACCGTGTGGGCGTTGGCCTTGATGGTCAATGACAGTCCGCGTCACGGGTGCGTCATAGCGATGGCTCGGCAAAGCCGTTCCATCAGGGTAGCCGTGTCGAGCGCTCCTCCTCTCTCCGTAGCGATGTTATGTCTGCCCGACTATGGAGTCATTCTCGGAGGGGGGGGGTGGTGTCTGGGAACGCAGCGTGGCGTTGTTCTCAAAAGGCCTGAAGATGCCTCCCAATGTGGGAGGCGAAACGTCGTGAAGGAGAGGAGAATCGCTCGACGCGGCTATCCAGAAAAAACACAGTTGTGGAGAGACATTCTCACACATCGCGCCGTGACAACACCTACATTAGTACATTGTAGAGTGAGTTCTTTTTAATTGACCCGGGACTGGACAAAGACAAGTGAAGGAAGCAGAGTATTGGGACCACGTGGACTGATGTCATGGGTGCGGTTGATGGCGTTGGACGCAGTTCCTCACTCAGCTTCGAGACACACATCAACAAAGTGACGAAGGCAGCCCATTTCCATCTCAGAAATATAGTCAGACTGCACAACATCCTGTCACCCTCTGATGCTGAGAAGCTAATACACATCTTCATCTCCTCACGAATCGATTATTACAATGCACTGCTCCCTGGCGCCCCTGCCTGCCTAATCAATCGTCTCCAACATGTGCAGAATGTGGCTGCTGGAGTCCTCACTCGCACACCCATCCATGATCACAAATCTCCAGCACTAACGTCTCTCCACTGGTTACTGGTTACATACAGGATTGAATTCAAGATCCTCCTCTTCACCTACAAGGTTCTCACTGGCACTGCTGCGACACACATCCATGACCTACTCCAGGCACTCTCCTAAACCCAACAACTTCGATCCTCGTATACGGGCTTTCTGCACGTGCCCAGATCGCACCTCCATTCGATGGGTGACGGAGCCTTCTCGCGCGCTGCTCCCAGACTCTGGAACGCCCTTCCATTATAGATTCGATCAGCTGAGTCCCTGGACACCTTCAAATCTCGTCTCAAGACTCACTTATTCCGTAAGGCTTTCAAGCCCCCTGGCTAGAACTGTTGATACAGCTCAATGTTGCCGTGCTGGGATGATGGCTCTCTGCTTACCTGCGCCAGCTCGGGAACATTTATTCCTTCCTTGTGAAATAATGTTGTTTTGAATCGCTTATTTTACGTCCGATAATTTATTGCTACCATGTGACTTTCAGTCCTGATGTTGCTGACATGCCGCTCTCTCCGAAGCTCTGTGCAGCGCTTTGTGACCCTCGGGTGAAAAGCGTTCTGGCAGTGCAATTATTATGGGGAGATCGTACGGTGGCACAGTGAGTAGCGCTGCACCTCACAGTCCGAACGTCCGAGTTCGATTGCCAGCTCGGGTGCATTTCTATGTGGCGTTTGCATGGTCTCTCCCCGTGTGAGAACTATGTCTGTACGCTCGCCGAGAGGAGGGAGAGGCGATGTCAACAGGTTGACCCATTGACCGGTTGCAAGTACATTTAATTAACACCTTTAATTGCCGTACGTGAGCAAAAAAAAACAACCGCGCGTTGTTTCACGCGCGGCGGCAGCCGGAGCTCTGTGCAGCGCTTTGTGACCCTCGGGTGAAACGCGCTCTACAAAAATATCGTGTCTCAAAACCACAGCGGAGTGGTCAGGGTTCCCCGTATCTCGGGTTAAATGGCAATTGCTCCAACCGCTGTGGCTTCTCGAAGGTCGGTAGCGGAGGGGGGGCTAATTGGTATAATCAGCGTTGAAAGCCATCATTGCAAGCGTGGCCTTGTATTTATATTCGTTTTCACGGCGCGATGTATGAGAATTTGCCCTCGAGATGTGGCTTTCGGGACGGCCGCGTCGAGCGCTCCTCCTCGCTATATTGTTGTCGTTGCTGACACGCCGTTCTCACCGCAGCTCTGTGCAGCGCTTTGTGACCCTCGGGTGAAAAGCGCTCTCGAAGTGCTATTATTGTACATGGTGCCTCCATCGTGATGGGTGAAACGTCGCAATATATATGTGCGGTCGTGTCCCAGATGGTACAGTTTTGTGAGATGCAATCAATTTGCACGAATGATCTTTTCACCCAGTGACCCTGTACAGGATTAAGCGGTTCCGACAATGAGATGATATGAGATCTTTTTACCCATATAACAGGGCGAGGAATGCGTCAGGTCAACGATAATTATCTGTCCTTTAATTGGTTGACAGGCTCAGTGACGTCTCAATTAGCCCCACAATGCGGCGTGGAGAGTATCTCTCGTATTAATTAAACTAATTCGCATTCACTCAATGACTTTATCGCAAAAAATAAATAAATATTACCTTGGTCCTGCCATTTGACAACTCTGGAGAGGATCTCTCCAATGAGCCGCGGGCTGTTCTCTCGGCTTGCAGCTGATCGCACCATCAAATCATCTCGCGATCAGCAGACACCCGGCGTAGGCGGTCGCAGCCCCCGTGAAGGTCAGAACTGTACAAACCCCCCCCCCCCACATCATACCTCCTCCGAATGTTTTAAATCGCCGTGCCGCTACACCGAAGTGAATTAGAAGACCTTCGCGTTGCTCAGTTCTCGTGTTTGCTGTCGCAGGAATCCCGCATCTAGAGCTTGCAAGCTCACTGAGTACATCGCTGTAACACTATATAGAGGATTTGAAGCCCCTTCTACTAATTGTCAAACCACGGAGGCACCCTTCGCCAGCGTTGATTTAGAGGAGAAATTTGGGCAAGCGCCGCCACAAAAGGAAAACTAATGTCAAGTTTTAACGATGACAAGCCTGGTGGCTGTGAGGAGTTCTGTTAATATGTAAATATAACGATAACACATCACAACTCCAAGCACTGGTGATGAGCCGTGTATGCAAGCATTATTAAGAAGCCTAACTCTTAACCAAAACTAGTTGAATTTCACTTCATCATGATGTTAGTGGGGCATCATTAACTGGAGCAGTGTTTACCACTAATTTTAGGCCATGTGACCCTTTGAAGAGTACGATGTTCCGTTTTAAATCGCACACGAGATCGTGCGCTGTTGGAATCGGCGTTGAACCGTGTCCTTAGTTAAAGTTATGGTGAGTAGCGCTGGCGCCTCATAGCAAGACATCCCTGGGTGGGATTCCAGGCTCGGGTGCTACCTTTCTGTGTGTGGAGTTTGCACGTTTTCTCCCCTTGTCTGCGTGGGGTTTGGCCGGGCACTGCTTTCTTCCCAGCGTCCAGACACACGCTGCTGCTGCTGCTATGTTAAACGGCTCAAATAAATCGCACCCCCTGCGATTGACTGGCGTCCAATCCTATGCATAGCCCTGCATCTCCACAGACAGCCGACCCCCTCCTCCTCCCTCCCCCACCGCGATCCTACACAGCATGAAGTGGGTACAGATAACGATCCCGACACAAGAACTTCTCTTCACGTTAACGCGGTGACCTTGCGTTGTCTCAAATCGCAACGGCGGAGCGCGTTGCGCTGTAAGGAGAGGGCGCAACGCGTCCTGTGTCGATTTGAAATGCTAATCCCCGCCAACACACATCGCACAAGGCGCGCTAATGTACCATTGTGCAGACGTGCGGCCGCTACTTCCCCTCTCCGTGGCTCTCCTTTGTCGGCTCTCAAACATCAATTTCAACTGACCTTCAGCAGCCCGATTCACAGCCCCGCCGCCTGAATGGCCGACGTGAGCATTTGGTTACGGCGAGCTGTGCCGCCGCGCTGCCCCCAGCCACTCGACGCTGCACCAACGCCCGTCTGGAAGAAGTGCTCGGGGCTGAGGAGACGCGTTCTCTCCCGGCGCTCCGGGAGATCGAACGCCAACTCGAGACTGCCCCGGAGTTGCATTACGGCAGGGGCATCCGGTCACGAACGTCCGTCACCCACGACGTTCATTGTTAAAACCAACACAGACCAAGGTTGAAGATTTTTATGGAGGATGGCAAAGAACAATTTGCTGGAAGATTACTGAAATAAATTCCTGCGTAGACGCTGGCCCCGTTTTGACTGATAAAGACGCACAGCGATTTTCGCCTTGTCAACGGCAATCAATGGCCTCGCACGTCACTCAAAGCTCCCAGCTAAACGAATGAATGTACAAGCCGTTCATTTCCAGATGGAAAATATCTGCTTAAAGTCGAGATTGAAAAGGCTGGAGGGGGAAAGAGATTTTTGAAAGAACTACAACGGTCCCCAGATTTCGATACAGCTATTGAGTTGGCAAGAAAAAAGGCTTTCACGATTTACATTTCAAAAGATATATTTTTTGTCCGTTTTACGACGAGCAAAAAAAACGCCCCATGACGCGCCATTACGTCACGCACTTACGGAGCACCTTAACAGGCGTGTTTTGTAAGGCAGCAAGCGATGCCTAAGAACAAAACCAACACTTCTTAGGATAAACTGAACGCTAACCTTGCCCAATCGAGACATTACACTTCCACACTCCCCCTCCGCTCACCTTTGCTTCTGTCGCAATCTTTTAATAAACCTACCAAACGTTTGCTGCCGTACTAAGCGCGAACGTGCAAGTGATCCCTGGCGGAGAGAGAAGGTCCTCTGAATTCTGCAATTCTCCAACATACCGGCGGTGAGATGACCCAACGTCTAAGCGCGCAAACGTTTTCGTAATGCTCGTCTCAGCGAATGCAACGTGTTTACGCGCGGTAACGTGCAAAGGTAATTCTGCACAACTGATCGGGCGATTTGCACAAATGACAGAAGAGTGCTGGTAATTGTACGCGAATCGTTACCGCTGCCCGCAAATTGTCGAGCATAATTTTACAGCGTTAAGTAGAGCAAACTCCATCAATCCGTCTACTATGCCCCAAAACTGCGCATCGGAAACGCCGTTTACTTTGGCTGCGAACAGAGGATTTCTAAACTTTACGTTTCATAATGCGCGAAGTTTTTTTTTTATTCAAATGTTAATACAACATTCAACTCACGCGCGAGATAAGACAAAAACCACGACGCCGACACATTGTACTCATGTAGTTTTTCATGGCTTTATGAATGAAAATCGCTTTCCAAAGCGGTTCTCTTTCGACGGCCGCGCCACCGAGCGCTCGGCGCTCTCTCATTCGCGACGTTTCGCCTCCCACTTTGGGGTGCTTCCTTGGGCGTTCCGACGCCGTCAACGCGAGAGGCGAAACGTCGCGACGGGGAGCGCTCGACACAGCTACCCGGAGAGGACAACTTTGGAGAGCATTTCTCACACGGGCACATCATCACAATTGTCACATTTGGATTAAAAAAAATAATAATAATAAAGTTGGAGTCTCTCTGTGGAACGGCTGGGTAGCTCGGAAGTCAGATCTGACAGCGTTGGGAACCTGGGTTCAACTTTAGGATACCTTTGACTCAGCAGCACTACCAAGTGTAGAGAGAGCCGATGGTTTCAGCCAGTTACTAATGACTTAACAGAAAGGGTAAAAAAAACCCACAATAGGCCAACGCAATTAATTTGGTTGCGAAGTCAGAATATAAGTTGGAGAATCAAACGAGAACGTCTCGTAGCAGAGTTGCACGAGAAAGTTGAAGCGCCTTCAGTGAAAATCTCTTCAGCGGAGATTGAACGACACAACGTGCGCTGCGGGGTGAATACTCTCGAATGGATTCATTGTCTCAAGACGTGACGTCAGCGATACAACCGGGGACACGAAGCGGACAGGGGATCGCGTCCGCCGGCCGCGATTACGGAACGGCGAGCGAGCGAGCGATGGATCGTGCGAGGTTACAAAGGTCTGACGGGAGAGGCATCCGTCCAGCAGTGGACCGACCACGTGTGGACCGACCACGTGTGGACCGACCACGTGTGGACCGACCAGCAACGCCCGAATGACGCGAAGCTGGATTCTATTTGGGAATCGATCCGCCGGAAACGCGCTGCGGTGTGACGCGGCGCTTCCCTCCGCGGTGTCCCCACGGGTTTCACGGGGAAGCTTTCGGCCCAGAGGTACGGGTCACGCGATCGCGGTGCGGGCGCAGTGAACGGCCACTCCGCCACTCGGCCGCTCCACCGCACCGCCGCTCTCACGTCGCTGACCCATGACCCCGCGCGCTGACAGCAGCGGCTGGCGCGCCGCTGCATTTCGCACACGGGAGACACGAATTCCTGTCCCGGCCACTGCCAACGTCGGTGTCGAACGGCATCAGGACCGGTACTGTCCTAACCACCCCTCGATTCACCGGGCAGCGCTGAGCAACTGTGGTGAAGTATGGCGATAATAAAACTTCCACCAACGATACGGCATGGGGGAGGCCTTCGTAATTTGGTGGATTCAGAATGGTTGGACTTAATTATTTTTAGAAACCACACTGATAATCGGGGGGCACGTAGGCGCAGTGAGCAGCGTAGCCGCCTCACAGCAAGGAGCGTCTGGGTTTGATTCCTGGCCCAGGCGCCGTTCTCTGCGGAGTTTGCAGGTTCTCTTTGTGCCCGTGTGGATTTTCACCGGGTGCTCCGGATTCCCCCCTCGACCATCAAAAAGTACGCTGCCTGGATCATGTGTCTCAACTCAACCGCCCCCGGTGTCCTGCGATGGACTGGCATTCTATCCTGAGCATACCCCTGCCCTGCGTCTGCTGGGATAGGCTCCGGCCCTCCGCCCGCGTCGCCTTGCACAGGATTAAGCGGGCAATGATAACGACGATGGCCTGCAATGGTGCAGCGGAGAGCTGGAACACTCGACGCAGACATCGTAGGAGGACAGCTACGGGGGGCAATTCTCAACGACGATGACTGCACGAGACGCCGGAGAACCGATGCGGGGAGGGGCCGTCGATCAAACGGCCGAGTCTCGCTTCGCCACCTCCTTCTCCAAGTGCACGGCCGTGCGCTTCACAATTCTGCCCTCCTTGTCCACAGCGAAGTTGAAGTTTTTGGGGTTATCCATGGCAGCGTCAATGCGTGCGTCCAGATTCTCGAGGGTGACGAAGTTCTTCGCCTCTTCCTGGGACAGGAGGAGGTACAGGAGAGCACATCGGAGGTTGGACCACTGCTGGTATCAACTGCACACCCCGTGAGCACCTCCCTGCCAGCCCACGATGGATATGAAAAGAGGAGGCGGTCTCTGGTGCATTGTGCACTTTAGGATTGTAGTTCAAGGTCTGATTGTGTTTTGCTTGTGGTTCTGCAACGCTGTGTATATTTAAAAAAAAATTTTGTTGCTGTTGATTTTCCGCTCTGTCATTGTGGTTGGCGTGCGGTTCTCTGCGCAGCTCTGTGCAGCGCTTTGTGACCCTCGGGTGAAAAGCGCTCTACAAATGCAAGTATTATTATTATTAGTAGTGTGCGCCAATGAGTTTCAAGGACATTGCGGAAGTTGTCAAACCATCTGGTTTACAGGTTTTGCCACAAGCACGTGTGTTTTTTTGACGAACCTGATACCCTGTGAAAGGTGCTTGTTTGGTGTTTGACCATTATAACACCTGTATTATTGCCCGGTGTTTAACCATTATAACACCTGTATTATTGCCCGGTGTTTGACCATTATAACACCTGTATTATTGCCCGGTGTTTGACCATTATAACACCTGTATTATTGCCCGGTGTTTGACCATTATAACACCTGTATTATTGCCCGAAAGGTTAAAAAACCTTTTCTCTTTTTTTGTTTGCGCTTGTCCACGCGTAGCGTACAATAAAAACGATGCGTCAAAGCAGCAGAACAGTGATGCAGCGTCTGAATGCGCCAGCACCTGTCAACAAGTCAAATGAACCTGTTTGCAGAGGCCAGGCCAGCTTTAAACTGAACAGCGCTTTGACGGGCGACTTCCACACCAACCGACAGGGTGTTACGGCTGCCTATCAGCCTGCCCTGTAGCAAAAACATTCTCACAACAAGGTTGGACTTGTCTCGCTCAGCGAATCGACTGCTCTCAACAGCAGCCGACTGTCCGCGCGGCGCTGCGTTTCGTCAGACCGCCCCCCCCCCCGTTGTTTCGCGCGGCGCCACGCGGGTACAGACCTTAAGCTTGCGCACAACCGCTTCCCGCTCTTCCCGCTTGCGCCTCTCAAGCTCGACAAGCATCTCCGCCGCGTGCTGCTTGCTCTTCTGCTTGAGAAGGGCCTCGCTACGACAGCGCTCCTCCCTTATTGTGGTGCAAGACGGTCAAAACGATGACACAAAAGGGCACAGCCATGCGCTCGTCCTCTGTTAGTTTCAGAACACGATTCTTTAGAGACAATTTTTCGGCGATAACATTTAATGATACGATATCAGAGACAATTTCTCGACGTTGGGTAATCTTGCCGGATCGCGTGCAGGTTTTTCCATAGAAAACTAGCGACGCCATGGGCTCGGTTCCACAAATAAAGAGAAGAGCTCCTGAGCAAACCCTTCAATTGTGATTCACGCTAATGATCCGAAGGTGAGAAGATATCCGAGCACGTGACTATTTATAAACTTAATATCCCGAACGCCACAACAAGAGTTGAAAATCTGTTCCGCAATCGAACCGCGATGTGAGAACCGTGACAACTCCTCGAAACACAGGCACCGTCGCACGACCCACAGGCACACGAACAGTCACACGACTGTGACCGACCGCGTGCAGCACGGGGGCAACAGTGCAAACATCTGCATCTCCTGCCTCCGGCTTGGACTGGTGATGCGGCTCAGTGGTGCCGCGCCGGGATGATGGCTCTCTTTTAGACATGCGCCTGCTCGGCAACATTTGTCCCTTCCTTGTTTGTTGAAGATTCATTTTTTTTCTGCTCACTTTGTGTCTTATAATTTATCGCTACTGTCTGACTTTTCGTTGAACTGTTCTGTTGTTGCTGTTGACATGGCGTTCTCTCCACAGCTCGGATTTATGAAAAAAAAACACCCCAAAAAAACGTTATTGTTGCTGATTTTCCGTTCACTGTCGTTGTTGTTGACGCGCCGTTCTTTCCGCAGCTCTGTGCAGCGCCTTGTGACCCTTGGGTGAAAAGCGCCCTGTAAATACAATTATTATAATTATCTCACAGAAAGAATGTCCTGCCCGGGGCAGTTCGATTCCCGCCTTGAGCATCTTTCTGTGCGGAGTTTGTGTGTTCTCCCCCTGCTCTGCGTGGGTTTCCTCTGGGTTTTCCGGTTTCCTCTCACAACTAAATTAAAAACACTCATTAATTGTCCGACGCCATCATTAATGCACAGGGACGCAAGTGTCTGGCGGGCTGGCGCCGGCTATCAGCGTGGCCGCCTCCCACCCACCTCTATTTCACCCGGGAACCCCGGGTGAAACAGACGCCGCTACATAAACGCAAGCGGTCGGCATGAACGCGAGTGCGACTCGGGGCTCGTATGCGACCGTGCGGACGGCGCGGGGTGGGGGGGGAGTGGGGGTTGCGCGGCGCAACGCTACGGCGGCGGAGACCCACGCGCCTACCTGATGAGTCCCAGGCGTTCGTTCTCCGCGCGGTTCCACTCGAGCAGTTGCCGCTGCTCCGCCGCCTCCTGCAGCGCGCGCTCCTCGGCGCGCAGGCCCAGCGACAACTCCTGCCGCTTCAGTATCAGCTCTTTGCGGAACTCGCGCCTGAGACGAACGCAGTCACGGAACCCCCCCCCCAGCGAGCAATTTTTATTGTTTTTTAGATCTGTACCGCACAGCGTCGTGAGTAGAGTTTGCCAGGCACCGCACAAACCGCGCATTTCATTCTGCAAGCGGCCAGCCAGGAATTCTACGAGACGATACCAAAGAGCAACGCCGACTTGAAAACATCGAAAAACTGGAAACATGTTGAGTGCTTCGAAAAGCTGCTCTCTCGGGACAGCCGCGTCGTTCGCTTCCTCTCTCCACCTCGCGACGTTTCGCCTCCTCACACGCTCGAGGCATCCTCAGGCGCAGTGTGCGTGAGTCGCGTGTGAGACTCCGATTTATATGTAGGTACTATGTAAGCGTTGAGTCACCTCCACAGAGTTGCTGCATTCCAGGATCAACGGACGACTGTCGGGGTCCACTTGAAAGGGTTCCATTGTCCTGCTCACACCCCCCGAATCGCATTAACCCCATCCTGTTCCACCTGTGACTAATCTCACCCCGACAGTCTGCTGGGTTGGCGCTGGATAACTAGATGACTGGAACCCTCCTCCCTTAGCCCTCTGCAGGTTGGGAGCAGTGGCTCAACTGCTCCCCCTGCGAGGGGTGATGCAGGGAGGAACGTGAGGACCTGGGAAGAGCGGTGGGGAAGGGTTTACGCGGGGAGCGGCAGTGAATGACGTGGTACGGTGGCAAGAGGGGAAGGGGATGGTCAGTGGTAGTGGTGGCGGTGGCTCGCGGTGACAAAGGACTCTCATTCAATCACCCTCATTTTCAATTGAACTGCTCTGGTGTGGTTGTTGAGATGCCGTTCTCTCCACAGCTCAGATTTGTAGCAAAACAAAAAACGGCAGTGTTGTTGATTTGCCGTTCATATGTCCTTGTTGCTGCTGACATCACGTTCTCTCCAGAGCTCTGTGCTGCGCTCTGTAACCCTCGGGTGAAAAGCGCTCTCGAAGTGCAACTAATATTAAATACTTTTCCGAGCTCAGACACAGAGCACTGGTGGATATTAAGCAAG
>JAZEWT010000006.1:26426229-26444540 GCA_036362905.1 Mordacia mordax | reverse complement strand
TTTTGTTTCTTCTGAAAGTCAGCATTCCTACTGACTGCCGTTGTGTGTCATGCCTAGAGGTCCGGTCCCAAATTACCCAGTCAAAGTCTCTCCCCAACCACACACACAGGGGGTCACACACATAATCGCTACCAGACCCAAACAGTCACTAACTGCTTTCGCAGCCTGCCTATGCACTGCCAAAACATATAGGCGCAGTGCTCCAGAGATGTAAATCATTTGCCGTCGGTGCATTTTTAAACATTTCTTTTTTTTTTCAACAGTCGCCGACCCATCCCGGAGTTTCTTTTTCTCTTCCTGCTGCCAAAGGAAGGAGAGAGTGTTTCAGTAACTGTCCGCGCAACATAAATCAGTACGCTCTATTTACGCGTGCGAAGAAGAACTGCCGTTATTAAGCAGTTAACCAACGCAGGGTAATTAGTTGTCACGTTCCCTGACTTGTTGCTACGCGGGCGCAAAAAGCTTGACATCGACGCGTCGATCCATCGATGCTTAAGCTCACGAGGAATTGTACATTGGCGTTACCGGTCGCACGCCGTTGTACAGGTTGTCCCGTAGAAATGGAACTGTAGGGAATACGTGCTGAGCGCCTGTGTTCCCTGTGGTTAGATTTATGTGGTATACCCTGCATGTACCCACGATGGGGTTTCGCGACCTCTGCAGCCACCAGAGGCGCTACGATTCTCATCTCATCTCATTGTCAGAAACCGCTGAGTCCTGTACAGGGTCGCGGTGAGTCGGAGCCCATGGCGGCACACACAGGGCGCAAGGCAGGAATAGACTCACGATGGGACGAAAGTTCATCACCGGGCACTGAGGGAAATTTAGTCTGCGAGGCAATTAACCTTGGCAGCAGCATGTTTTTTTTTTGGGACTGCGGGAGGAAACCGGAGTGCCCGGCGAAAACCCACGCGGACACGGGGAGAGAAAATGCAAACTCCCACACAGAAAGGCACCCGAGCCGAGAGATTCGAACCCGGGACCTTCTTGCTGTGAGGAGGAGGCGACAGCACTACCCACTGGGCCACCACCGTGCCTCCCGCGCTACTATTCACCGCAGTGTACAGATGTGGGTCTGCACGGTTCGACAATGTCGGAGACTCGCTCTCATCGCTCTCGACAGCAGTGATCATTCCTCATCTCTCCTTGGCGACGCGTCGCCATCCACGTTGGGGCGCCGTCGCGGGGCTATCCCGAAAGATCGGCTCTTGTGAGCGATTTTTTATTCACCGCAATGTAAATTAAAATGAAGCCAAACAAGTCAAGACTCTGGTACTGTGGTGCGTACAGCGCAGGGAGGGCGGAATAAATCATACAATGACTACTACGGCGATGATGATGATGATGACAATTCATCAAGTCCCTTGGGAAGTTTCGGAGTAGGCGGCGATGTGTAATTGATTGAGGACGGCACGGTGGCGTAGTGATTAGCGCTGCCGCCTCCTAGCACGAAGTTCCTGGGTTCGACTCTCGGCTCGGGTGCCTTTCCTGTGTGAAGTTTGCATGTTCTCCCCGTTGTCCGTGTGGGTTGTCGTCGGGCACTCCGTTTTCCTCGCACAGTGCGAAGACACGCTTGCCTGGGTGAATTGCGCCCTGAGATGTTGTGGCTCGCTTTCCCCTGCCCGTTGGACAACTGTTACAAAGAGCTCGACGGTTCCTTTCCAGGTGGAGCGGTTAGAGCAGGGCCTCGCAGATATGAGCGGACAGCTGCAAAGAATAACGCGTTTGCGCTGCGTGGGCGCGTCATCAAACTCTCCTGACTTTTGACAAGGCCCGTCTTCCCTGCCAGAATAACGACACAAAGAGACAAATAACCCCCATGAATGTACAACACAATGGGCGCAATTGTTGTAAGTAATATGCAATGCCACGCTCGATTGCTTTAGCGAGAGATGTTTATATTTGCCCATGAAATCAAAAATTACCAAAAAAAAAAATATTCAACCCAGCAAAATGCAAGCTTTTGGGGGAAACTTTTATTTTGCGAGTCAGCGATACGCGCATCTTCGTCATATTTAATAACGATAAACACAAGAACTGTGCGGTGGTAGAAGAGTCACCACCACCCCCCCCCCCCGCAAACAATACTCGTAGGATTATTGTTACCAGCAGAGTACCCTTCTTGCTGGCGAACTTGTTCCACGCGTGCAACACGTTCTTCCGATGTCATGATGAAGGCGGAAGAGCGATTGAGAGGTTTGATGGTACTCGTGCAAAAGTGCTGGCGTTAAGCTGAAATAGTGTTAACGCTGCACAATAGTGATCGAGTAGCTGGCGTTAGACGTGAAACTCTTGATCTTGTGCGGATAAAGTGGTGTTCATTAAGGGTTCGAACCCCTTCACTCTAAGTGCAGACATACATGCGTGTATAGATTCATTAAAAAATCCTGGCTCCATTATATATCGATCATGATCTCATCTCATTGTCAGAAACCGCTTAGTCCTGTACAGGGTCGCGGTGAGCCGGAGCCTATCCCGACAGACACAGGGCGCCAGGCAGGGATATACCCACGATAGGACGCCAGTCCATCAACGGGCACTGCGGGCAATTTATTCTGCAAGCCAATTAACCTATGCAGCAGCGTGTTTTCAGGACTGTGGGGGGAAACCGGAGTACCCGGCGAAAACCCACGCGGACACGGGGAGAACATGCAAACTCCATACAGATAGGCACCCGAGCCGAGATTCGAACCCGGGACCTTCTTGCTGTGAGGAGACAGCGCTACCCACTGGGCCACCGTGCCGCCCATAGATCATTATGAGCGGACGATTTCGAATGCATAATTATCCCGGAGGACGATTTAAGGCAGACTAACATTGTCGTCACTGTGAAACGTGCCCGGTAATCGTACAGAAATCGAGTCTCTTATATCGCTCGGTGACAAACTTGCATCATTACCCAACTGTGACAATTAGGACAGCACGTGGATATTGTTATCTGCGTTAAGTCTGAGTCACGCTTAACCGCGGCTCAAACCTCTCCTCGTGTCTCTGGAACAGCGAGAGTTTTACGTTAAGTAAATCAAGGACCGCTGATGACTTCACGCATGGGTGAAATATAGCTTCTTTTGTTGGACAATTGGGGAGCTGGAGGGGGGGGGCTTGTATTACATTCACAGGGCACTCAATGCACCTGGAATGCATTTAAAGGAAACCGGCCGAGACATTTTGCTGAAATGATGAACAGAATCTTATTTGCTTATGGATTTCATTGCATCACAAATCTGTGTCCGCGAGGACCTGCACGGACACGTGTGCAAACATCGGTACGCGCGCTCTCCCCGCCTGGGACCAATGCGGGCGACGCTTGAGCGAGCCATGTGTGTTTCTTGTTGGGGCCCACACGCGTGCACAGAGAAGGCAAAGGTTCCCCTTGTAGCCTTCAATTGGCAGTGGAAACGTTTGTGCCTCGCAGAAAGAATGTCCTGCAGCGAGGCGGTTCGATTCCCCCTTCGTTCTCCGGGTTCCCCGGTTTCCTTCGGTACAAATTAATTGCACGGAATTGGCACGGGTATTTAATTGTTCGGGCTATTCCATACATCCCGATGGAGCGAATGCAATTAGCGATCTCACACACATTTACACTCACACACGAAGACAGAGACCACCCTCCCTTCCCCCCCCGTGTAGCCTTAACAGACTGTCGTGTCAAGTGTCTTTAACGAGCAGCTATGAAAGCTGTCACACGACACAAGACGAGGTGGGTGACCGGCACTGTGCCCGGCTCAGAACCGGTTCAGAAAATCGTCACTGGTATTGACCGTGAGCGGGAATCGAACTCGGATCGAAAGCTTTGCAGCCTTGCGCGCTAACCACGGAGCCCACCGCTCCCTAGATTTTATATATAATCAATGTGGCAAGCGCGATCAGCGGTCCCGCACACACATTTATACTCACACACAAAGACAAAGGTCCCCCATATAGCCTTAACAGACTGTCGCGTCAAGTGCCGTTAGCAAGCATCGATGAAGGTCGACACGGCACACGAAGAGGTGAGTGAGCAGCACCACGCTCGGCCGCCTTTGTCTCCCTGGCGGCAATGTTGTCACACTGCACCGGGTACTCATTTGAGGCTGAGTCGACCGAGGGGAGGCCCAGGAGCGGTTCAGAAAATCGTCACTGGTGTTCGCCGTGAGCAGGATTCGAACTCGGGTCTCCGGGTTTGTAGCGCAGCGCGCAAACCGCTGGGCCACCGCTCCCCACTTATACTCACACACACCCACTCGTACTCACACCAACCTGAACAATAGGCATCTGTGTATAATTAAGTGGGCAACGGGGCGCCACAGGGAGTTCTCCGGTTTCCTGCCCGGCCTGCTCTCATGTTTCACAGCGCATTTCACCTGGCACGGTTCTGCATCGCCGCACTCCTCTTCCTTCCTCGCTCGATCCTCACTCGAACACCTTCCCGTGCCTTCAACATTTTTTTGTGAAAAACATTTTTTTTTTAAATTTTGGCTCGCGACCGCAGCTATGGCATCCGTCTCTCCGTCGCCGTCATCGTGACCGTCATCGGCGTCATCGGCGTGACGGAGTCGACGAGTTATGCTCTCGCTTGCGGAAGAACTGAGAATGAGCCCTCGCGTGGAGAAGCTCGCACGAGTCCACGTTCCGGTCTCGCGGCGACCAAAGGGCGAATTAGATTCGAAGGGAGTTCTTGAATCACACGTCTTCAATACGGATGGTTTGCGATCGGTCTGTGACGCGGTCTGTTACGGTCCCGACAGGAATTACATTGCTCTCTCTCTCTCTCGATTCACCGGTGACGCAGGGAGTAGCGCTGTCACCTCGCAGCAAGAAAAGACCTTGGTCGGACTGTTGATGCTGTTCACTGTTGTGTGCTTGTATGATGGCGTGCTGTTGACCTGTGGCTGCTCAGGCACCCACCTTCCCTCCCTTATATGTTTTAACAATTATTATTATGTTTTGATGTCCTTGATTGATTTACAGTAATTAGACGTGCCGTTCTCTCCACAACTCTGCGCAGCGCTTGGTGACCCTCGGGTGAAAAGCGCTTTTCGAAGCAATCATCAATAGTAATATTTGCATGCAGTAATATTTGGATGCATCGAGCCGTGAAAACCTCCATCATTGCAAATATTATTACTTTCAGTGTGAGAACCGCGTTCCAGTCCGTTCCCGCATAAGTCCACCACTCGCCCTGCCGATGCTGCCTCTGCACAGCCCAGTGCGTGGGGGACACCTCTGGGGTCCATAGATCGCCGAGCAGTTGCACCGCCTGCGCGCTCAATAGCCGTGCCAATGCTGTGCGTTTCAACGGCGAATTTAATTGACGCCACGACATCGCTTGAGACGGAAGTCGCAGGACACGTGCACTCGTACCTTGTTCATAGCGCCCTGGGCCCTTTTGTTTAGTTTATCTTAATTCATAGATTAGCGCTTGTGTCTGCGTAATTGAAGCTTTGTTATCGTTCTGTTTGTGCGTAATCTTGGCTCCTTTTATGAGATAGCCAGTGGCTATTCGCAGCCTATGTGCGGAATACGCATTACAGTGATGATGCGTTTCAGTGAGCCCGTCGTTTTGTATTTCAGCTGGAAGGAACCGTTGAGCTGCGTGGATCGTTTTAACCGTTGTCCAGCGGGGAGGGGGAAGCAAGTTACATCTCGCGGCACTGGGGCGGTGAATCTAGTCAGGACAGCCAACCTAGGCGGCGCGTGTTTGCACTGTGGGAGGAAACACGAGTACCCGGCGGAAACCCACGTGGGCGCGGGGAGAACGTGCATACTGCACGCACACAGAGGCGCCCGAGACGGTAATCGAACCTGGGTGCTTCTTGCTGTGAGGCGGCATCGCTGCTCACCGCGCCTCCGCGCCCCATATCGTCTTCGTTCCCGGTTCATTTGTTGTTATTTGTCGTACAATAAAAATAATGCTGTTGATGATAATAGCAATAAGTAAATAAATAAATAAGCCTTTGGCGGTGCGGTGGCCCAGTGGTTAGCGCTGTCGCCTCACAGCAAGAAGGTCCCGGGTTCGAATCTCTCGGCTCGGGTGCCTTTCTGTGTGGAGTTTGCATGCTCTCCCCGTGTCCGCGTGGGTTTTCGCCGGGCACTCCGTTTTCCTCCCACAATCCAAAAAGCATGCTGCTACATAGGTTGATTGGCTCGCAGGCTAAATTGCCCCGCAGTGCCCGGCGATGGACTGGCGTCCCATCGTCGGTATATCCTTGCCTTGCGCCCTATGTCTGCGGGGATAGGCTCCGGCTTCACCGTGACCCTGTATAGGACTAAGCGGTTTCAGACAATGAGATGAGATAAATAAGCCGTGTGACGTTCCCGTGACATCTAAAGCATGCCGGGATGCACCCGCCTAGGGTGCCTACGTCACGTCTTGTGAATAACTGCGAAGCATCGGCCGATATTGGTAAACTCACAAGGTATTCTCCAGGAGCAAGGGAGTGAACTGAACAGTTTTTGCAACCACTGTTGTACGTGATAAGGCACGCAAATTGTATCGTCAACCCTTCTCCACCCGACACAGCAGCCAATCTTTAATCAACCAATCAGAAAGGTTATGCCACGTTAACAGTACGTATCGAGTCTTCGCAGGACTGAATGATTTCCTGCTGTGTTGGTCATAGGAGGGTTCACGATACTTTTACGGAGAACTGCTCCCAAATACGGCTCTTTCGGGATGGCTGCGTCGAGCGTTCCTCCTCGCTCCTTCGCGATATTTCACCTCCCACCGATGCCTCCAACGTGAGAGGCAAAACGTCGCGATGAGCAGGGGAGGAAGGCTGGCGCAGCTCTCTCGGTTGAGCAGATCTCAGGAAGAACGCCCTTGCATCGAGCGGTGACAAAGCTACATATCGTTGTTATTACTAACACGCCGCTCCCTCCACGGCTCTGTGCAGCGCTTTGTGACCGTCGGGTGAAAAGCGCTCTGGAAGTACAATTATTATTATTATTACATTAAGACACTTTCGCTCTTGCGTGCCCAGACCCCAAAGGGAATTAGGAGGCATGCAGTCCGTGGGTGGCGGGCACAGTGCTGATACCAGCGAGTTCATCCCAGAGAACTCGTGCCAGCTGGACAAGTCCTCTGTGTCGGTTTTGGCGCGGCACGGCGGCACGGCGGCACGGCGGCACGGCGGCACGGCGGCACGGCGGCACGGTGGCACGGTGAGTTGCGCTGCCGCCTAACAGCAAGAAAGACTCGGGTTTGATTCCTGGCTCGGCTGCCTTTCAGTGTGGAGTTTGCACGTTCAGGCCGTGTGCTGCGTGGGTTTCGCCGGGTACTCTGGTTTATGCCCACAGTTCAGTGACACGCTGCCAATGGTTAACTCTTCGGACAAAGTACGCGCGATTCCCTGAGATGTTGTAACTTGATTACCTCTCCCTACTGGACAACTGTTAAAAAATATCTACGCGTCTCAACGGTTCCTGCCAGCTTATTTAAAAACGGACTGACGTTAAATTTGCAGCGAGCGAGCGTTTTTAATGCTTCTAGTTTATGGAGGCAGAGGCAAAAAACAAGAGTTGGTACATGCATAAAAATATATATAATAAAAAAGAGATTAAAATTATGCGGCACTAAATCCCCTAATTTACTTCAATTCCTTACTTGTTAGCAAGGAAACCCCGTGTTGGGGCCACAGCACACCCAGCGATATGATTTATTAAACGCCTTTGACCTCAGCCTTGCTTTCGAGCCGTAATGCACCCAATGAAAAATAGATAATGCGTTACCATATTCACCAGCGAGCTAAACTCTAATGCGGGAGGGGGACGCACGGTGGACTTAAGAAAGTGAATGTTTGTGTTTTATTTTCTCTCCACATTTTAATCCATTTTCGACTTTCCCGTAAAGCCTGCTCGCTGACTGCGGGTGTCTTTGGGAATAACCCCGCCGCGTTCACGTTGATAAGACTTTTCGTACACAGCTGCCGCTGTTGTTAATCGCGTCTCGTGATTGCAACTAATGCCCGGTGTTTGAAAACATCCCTGCGCATTGAAGTCTTTCCGGAGGCTCCTCCAGCGCTTCACGCGGCCTAAAGGGAGAGGGGGGGCCTCACAAGATTCTCTCGCCGAGTAAATTACGAAAGCCTCCACGCTCACCGCGCTAATTATACTAATATACTGGTTAGACTGTCTAAATTGTTTAATGCTAATGCTGGCCGGAATTCGTGTTTACGCGGACCTCTGTCGACACGTCGGTGATTTATGAAGTTTAAAATATAGACAAACTTTGCCGTTGGCATTTATGTGGCCTTTTTAAAAACACAAATACGTGCGCGACCATGGCTGGGGAGTAGTGGCGCTGCGCTTAGCGCACGACGGTACGGACGTACGGACGCGGCGAGCCCGTGTTTGATCCTTGATCTTGCCTGACCTCGGGCACCCCCCACCCCCCCAACCAGTGCACCGGCCTGCAGTGACCAGCGTGGTGAAGTATGGTCAAACAATCCGCCACGAGCCCCGCATTGTACGGTTGTAACGATAGTCGATTTGATGTCGTGGCTAAAGTTACCGTTAGGTTATCATTTAATTCCGTCGTTGTGGGACAGGGTTTTTTTTTCCAACCGCAAAGTTTATTGATGTCCAGTTGACAATTTGGGCGGCAGGAAGCCTGTGCAGCGGCATCATCCGCGCCCCATAGAAAGAACGTCCTGCCCGGCGCGGTTCGATTCCTAGCTCGGGCGCCTTTCTGTGTGGAGCTTGTGATCTTCCCGTGTTCTGCGTGGGTTTCCTCCGAGTTTTATGCGTTTTTTATTTCACCAGAACTAAAAACAAACCCCACTCATTAAGTAATCGGCCGATTAACATCATGATATACAGGACGTGTGTCTGGCAAATGTTGGCGCCGACCGACTGCGTGGCTACCATCCTACCTCCCCGACTTTCTGCGCTTTTCTTCGCGTCCCAGAGTCGTTCTCCCTTCGACTGAATTCCTGCGGAACCGAATGAAAATGTACCACGCATTATAAAAAGAATCGTGCATTGCAACCACAACACCGTGAGCAGACGCTTAGCCAGCAACGGTTTGAGGTCAGAGTTCAGCAGCAGCAGGGCCAAGAACGATTTTAACTGCGTTATGATGTTTGTTAGACGTACCTTTAACCGCACCTTGAAGAAACTAAAACTACAACGAAAGCTCGGCGAATATTTCGGTTCACGCCAACGCCCTCTCGGATTCTTGCGCCCGCGCACGAACCACGCGGCGCTGGCGCCGAAAATCGAGTCGGGTTCCTCGGGAGTTTGGTGACGACGCTGAGATTTGATGACAAAGGGGAAGATTTGGAGTCTCTGTCATTATTTTGCGGAGCGAAACGGCGAATATGTAAACTCCTCCGCTGGAACAGCGCAGGCAGCGGAATGGGTCCTACCTGGACATCTGCCCCTTGCGCTCCGTCTCTCCCAAGCTCGCCTTTCCCTTGCCTCCTGCCACCGACACCACATTGTCTTGGTTAATTCAGAGGCTTTTCGCACTGGGAGCTGCTAAAGTCAGGCGTTCTCAACATCCCACCAGTACCGCCGCCGCTGCATCTGCAGGGATTTCCTCATGGCCAGCACAAAAATGCATCGCACACGGATTTTTATTTATTTATTGATAATATTTGGCCAGGCAGAGCTCCCTCGGGCTGAGACATCTTGTTTAAGTGGGAGCACCGATGTTGAGAAGAAAGACACCTGCTGGCTGCTGGCGCCCGCATTATCATACTAATGTATTAATGGAAAGCCAGCTCGGGCCACTCGGTAAAGAAACAGGGGGCACGCCGACTTCTCAAAGCAAGGGGCTTTTGCGAAGACTGACCTCATTCTATAAATGCGATGCAGCGCCGCAGAATGACACCGGTCAGGACTGAATAGCAGCGTATCCTCAGGATTGAACAACAAAAACCACACGAATGAGACGGCCAAGGGATGAAAGTAGTAAAGTTGAGATTTAGATTTGGGATTCAAAGATTATCACTTGGCTGCATAATGGGTAAAGAGGTTATTGAGATTTTTTACCGTGAGAAAATCTCAGAACCAAGAAGCTAAGCAGAAAAGAACCCGATCATTAGTTGTGCAGTCTTCCCTGTTGTTGTTTTTTACTTTAATGATTCCGGCTAGAGTTTAATTTATGCACGTTTTGTTGCTGTGAGTTTATTTGTCCCTAGGTTTAACGCGCTGTTACGTTGGTCCGGTTGTACGTTTGCTGTGTCGCAGGAGTCTAGTTAATGGGAACGGGGGGGGGAGGGTAGCAATTCGAGTCCATTGGTAAGAAATTCAACTCACTCTCAGGGCTTGCTAAGGGCTTTGCGCAGCACCATGCCTCCTCGGTGACAGTGTTCATACCAGGTACCATTGTAAGACTGAGTCGACCTAGGGGAGGCCCGGCACCGGTTCAGAGAATCGTCACCGGTCGTTGGTCGTGAGCGGGATTCGAACTCGGTAACCGGGTTCACTGCCCGGCGCGCCAACCGCTGCGCCACCGCTCGCCATGCACTGTCTCACTCGTGACTGCTTGCGGGGGGGGGCAGGGGGAGGCGCTCCTTGCCGTAATGTAACCACCTCTTTATGAACGCACCACAAGCTACGGCCGGAATTACAAAGCAAGTTATTATCGCAGCACTTGAGAAGAAGAAGGAGATATATATAAAAAAACCCGCGCGATAGATTGCTCCGTTTTTTTTAAACACATATATAATAAGGGTTGTTACATTAATATACCGCAGCGATGAACTCAATAACGTTCCTGGCGTCTATATAAGCACGCGTGCGTAGATCAGCGCCGCTGCAGTTATTATTGTAGTCATCATGTGTACCTGTGTGTACGTCAGCATCACTCGGCGCTATAAACTTAACGAGTCTTCGGCGATGAAGTATAGAATCACGGTGATATGTGTCTTTTCTTACGTACGCGTGTATTAAACTTTTATTCGTTAAACCGAATGCTTACACTGCAGTAACTGCCATCCGTTTTGACTTATAACGCTCAAGAATGTAATTTTTCTGTTCGTTATTTATAGTTGCTTTTCAAATGTCTTGCTATCGGAGAGCCAGGTGATTGTTTTTCAACGTCTTATCATCTAAGGCAGTGGTCCGACCATACTTCACTACACTGGTCAGTTGCTGGTTGGTGAAGGCAGTGGACAGCGTTAAGTTTAGATATCATTTACTTGCTCTTCTGAATTAATTGTGCAGTACAAACTAACTACTCAACCAGCTCAATCAAGTACTGTTATCAATCGTATCGATAGATGTTGAACTGTACTGATATAGGTTTCCATGGCTCGTTGCATGACAATTGCTCTAAAGAGCGGCTCTTTCGGGATAGATGTGTGGAGCATTCCTCCTCTCTCCTGGCCGGTCAGGCTTTTGAAACCCGGAGCTGACTCCAACACAGGAGGCGAAACGTCGCGTGACGGGGAACGCTCGGCACAGCCATCCCGGAAGCGCTGCCGTTGAGAGCAATTGTCAAAAATCGTACTGCTGGCAGTAAACCTCCGAAATCTTAGCGCGATCAGGGCAGCAGGTAATAAAACAAAGACGCACATCTCTCTTCAACCGCAGCAACGCAGTTATTATTATTATATATATTTAAAATGTTAAGTTGCACCTCCTTTGTCGCTCAATCCCTTAAGCGCGCGAAGCTATTATATTCCAACCGTCCCCCGTGACGCGGGCGGCGCGAGATGCTCACATCATGGACTCACAAAGTGTTAATAATATAGAGATTCGCGGGGCGTTCTGTGGGCCACGATCCCTGCATAAAAAGAAATCCAGACGATCCAAGGTCCTCTCAGATACACGAACAGCAGGAGTTCCTTAACAAGCACTGATCAAAGGCCCCTTTTAATTTCTGATGTTATTGCATCAGTCGGGGGCGTGAGCCGACGATATTGAACCGGGGACTTCCAGCCAGCGGTTGGTATTTGATGCTACGGTAAGGTCTCATAATTTATGCCGTTAATGTTTGTTAATTATTGTCGCTTTCATGAATTCCAAATGAAGTGAGAAGCGCCCCAAATAAACGCTGTACAGTAGCGGTCGCGCACAAAGTTGTTTCGCTGAGAGGAACGCGGCCATTCTTGTAAATTACAAAGGCGTGCGTGCAATTTACAATTACATTACTTCAAAGTTGACTTCTTTAGCGTGTTATGTTTAATTAGTTGAATAAAATACGCCGCTGTGAATTATTGATGGACGAGGCAGCATTTTGGGACCTACCAACTAACCCCCACCTCCCAACCCGCTCGCTCCCCCACCAAATAAAAAAAACTTAACAAGAGTTTAGTAAACATATGTACACCTCGGAATGCTTTGATGGTTATGTTTCGACATCCACGTAAGTGTTGCGGCAAAATAGCGCTTGAGTGTAACGCGCGGTCTCTCCACACCCGCGCACACAGCCTGACATAGCCTTCCTTCGCACCTTCGGCAGAGCCACCGCAGCCTCGACATTCAAACAGAGACTTAAACGACACCTCTCTCGCCCGGTTCACACTGAGCTCCTCCGCGCCTCGCCACCCGCGTCTTCTTCGTTGACCAGGCGCGGAATTAGCGCCGCGCATCACGAATGGTCTCATTATACGATTCGTAGAATGCGGTGGGTGCCGCGCCGCTGATAAACCCACACGCGGATGATAATAATAATAATTACATTTCTAGAGCGCTTTTCACCCGAGGGTCACCAAGCGGGCAACCCTTTAAAGAGGAGGAGGGGGTCATAGATTATTAATGTCGGTTGTGTAAGTACAAAGGAGCCAAGTTGTTGTGCTTAAAGAAAAATCTCAACTTCTGCTGGTATCCCAACGAGCAACCGGTCCTTAATCCAAACAGTTAAGTAATGTAAATAGATGTGAATGCTCAAACTTTAAGACGTTAATTATGAAGCATTATTTTTACGCAGTAGTGCTTTTCACATGGAGATCCCAAGGTGCCAAGCACCAAACACTGTGCTCGATACATTATAATATTAGCAACCAGTTCCTAAATAAGTGATTTTTAATTGTGGGAGCAAACCGGAGAGCCCGGAGGAAGCCCACGCAGAACAGGTGGAGAGCATGTGACCTCTGTGTAGTAAGCCACTGGTACGATCACTTTAGGATGCAATGATGATCTTTACTATTTCCCAGCTCATTCTAACTCGGTGAGCCCAAATCAGACTCAAGTCCTACATTGAGTTGGTCCTCATCTGAGCATTAGAGTGGAACCTGGACTCACATTAACCCGGGGGGAGGAGAGGGGGGGGGGCTCTGTTGCATGTGACCCGGCATAGTTAATTAAAAATCTGGACCAAACCCACAGCCATCACGCCTCTTCTTCTGACATATTTTATCTGCTCAGCTTAAGTCCCGAGCGATTGATGGCGGTGCGAGGAAAATTAATTAGGCCTTTGTGGGGGGCAGTTAGACAAGTGTTGCTGGTAAAACTTGTCCTGCGGTGACGCACGTGTAGGCATCGGAGGCTGGCAGGCCAGCGGAATATGGACACCTGGGATAGGTGTTGAGTGTGGACCGCAGTTAAAATAATGAAATAAAGACGTACACAACAGCAGTAGGTCAGAGAGGATTTCTCAAAGCGGAGTTGGGAATTCTTGACGATTGGCACGCTTTCAAAAGTTGTTTATATATTTTTTTTTCTGGCTAGCCATATCGAGAGTTTCTCCAAATGAGGTTGGGTGGCATCCTGACAACGTTCGTGAATGCCTCCGATGTTGGAGGCGAAAACGTCGCGACGGAGAGGAGGAGCGCTCGACACGGCTGTCATGAAAGATCAGCTTTGCAAAGCAATCATCACGCATCGAGCCGTGAAGAACCTACAGCAGTGCCTGCAGAGGGCCTTTGCCCACGCGTTAAAACATTTGTCAAAACTCAACGAAATTCAACTGCTTGAGAATGAAATGGAGAAAGACGGACACGTGGATTAGAGAACATATGCCGCTTGACTACGTGATTTTAACTATTAAGAAACAAACTTAGGTAGATTAACGGATTCTTCTTCTTCTTGTAGGTACCAGATCCTACAGTTCGTTGGTGACAATGGTCTTCTCTGCTCTTTGAACTTCTAAGTACGTCCATTGTTGATGTGTTCATTCATCTCGAGAGACTCTTAATGTCAGTCCGTGTCGTCCACGGTCTCTCTTTCATTCAATGTTTCCAGTTATAACCAGATTTTCAGTTTCCTCTTTCCTCGTAGTACGCTCGAGAAATTCGACCGTCTCTTGCTAATATCGTAACGATGTCGTTTTTCACGGCTCGATGCGTGATGATTCTTCGAAAAGCTGCTCTCTCGGGACAGCCGCGTCGATCGCTCCCTCTCTCCACCTCGCGGCGTTTCGCCTCGCACGTTAGAGGACTCTAAGAGCAGCTTTTCGAAGCAATCATTTTGCTAATATCGCTCAATACTTTCCTTTTGAATTCCATTCTTGACAACATTTCTGCATTTGAGGAGTTATTTGTCCAGGATACCTTCAACATGCGTCTGAAAAAACACATTTCAGTTTCAAATCTTTTTTCCATACTATTGATGACATTGTACAACATTCTGATGCCTACTTGAAACTTTTTACAACATAAAAACCCAGAACTTTTAGTTTCATTCCTGTGACAATGGTTTCATTTGAGTATCTTTTTCAGTAGAACAAGTTTTTACCATCTCTGGCAATTACATACGTGTTAAGATCTTAAAACACCAAAAGAGACACATTTCACAGTGTGTCCAGTTCGCAAAAGCCACAATACTTGTGGCAAAAAAGCTTGTCCTTTCTGACCGCATGTGTACGCTAGAAATGACCTGTCTTGTACTTAGATCTTCAAGAAATCACATTTAATTTTTGCCATCTTTGGTTATATTCTGCTTCTGGCAACACTTTTAATCGGATCTTTGTTACCTGGCTCATTAGGCGACTGGTTCTATGGAGGTCACGTTCAAGAGCTATCGGTTTTTTGGGGAGGTCAATGAAGATCGATTCACTGAGATCCTCAGGTATCTCTACACTGCCATGAATTTCGTTGATAATTTCTCTCTATTTTTTTAAGCCAAAGTCTTTCAAACATTATATTTGTTCTTCTGCTAATTCGTATGCTCCGATAACTTTGTGGTTTTTCGTTCTTTTTTAAACCGTTCTTACTTCTGACAATCATTTTCAACCATTCCATCCATTTTTAAATCGATGGCATTCCTTCTCGTGTATCCTGAAATAAATCTTCGATATAGTCTGCCCATCTCTTCAAAGCTTGTCCTCTCTCTATGAATATGTCACCATTTGTAGCGTTTATGCATCCACTAGCAGTGCGCCCTCCTTTGCCGATGATGTCTGTGATACTTATATATAATTACGTAACGTCCTTGTTCTTTTGCATTTCCCTTTCTTTGCATTGTTCATTAAGACAATTCCTTTTTCTATCTTGCATAATGATCGAACTTTATTATCTAATTTTCGCTACCATGGTTTTTCATCTTTATTCTATTAATTCCAGAATCTCCTCCGTCATCGATTTCTGTTTCTATTGATGTTCATTGTTTGCAGTAGAAAGTACGCAGTGAGCTTGCAAGCTCTAGATGCGGGATTCCTTGCCGTAGCAGAGCTAATTCCCGTGAGGGGTTAGAGCTGGTGGTCGAGACTAGCAACGGAGTGAGAGTTAAAGGTGGGAAAAACAGAGTAGCAGCAAACGGGATGGCAGGGAACGATGACATCAGCTCCTACTCAGATGCTTGGTGGATTCTGATGAATGGCGAGAGGTTGGGGTGGGCTTCATCCAGCAGTGGATTAGTTTTAGCTGATGACACAAAAAAAACATGTTGTTAATGTGACTTTGAACGTCTCTGACCTACTTTGAACACTTGACACCTCTGCTGCCGTGCAAATACATTTCCCGTGGACCTCTTCGGCTCTTTTGGCCTTCATCCAGCAGTGGAATGGCCATGGCTGATTATGATGACTGCGGCGAACGCACAGCTCTGTTCGGTAACAGCCGTGGCAGACTCCATGAATACCGGGCTCTGCGCCAGGACCATATGCTGGGGGGGTGGCCTCGCTCAATCACACCAGCGCGCAGCGCCTAGTGGGTGGCGTGGATTAATTAATCGAGCCCTGGGCGCCAGCGCTCCCCTCGGGATCGGTGCTGGGCTCATCCCCAGGGTTGGTGGGCAGTTGCTTGGCCACACGTTTCTCGCCAAGTGGTCCCAGCATGGTGATGTAACCAGAAGCCATCGACGCCGAGCGTTGAGCCAAGACGATTGCTCGATCGCGTCCCGCGCAACGAGAAATGAAAATTAAAACTTGGTCATTAATTGACCGATAAATTATAATAATATTCAGGAAGCAGTGTCTGGCGGGCTGGCGCCGGCTGACCACGTGAACGACTGCCACCCCCCCTCCCCCAATCTCTTCTTTGCACAGGCGTTAAAAAATGTGCTATGATTATTCATCCGTTATCACGTCAAAATTAATGGTAGCAAACTGTCCTCTACCTGACACAGCCAATGATGAAGTAATGAGACTTGAGTAAAACGTGCCGGTTATTTACTATATATATAAAAATACCTCGAATCCGGACGGCACCTCCATACGATTTGTTCGAGGTGCCTGATGAAGCTGATTGTAAAAATCAGCGAAACGTCGTGTTCCATTGCAAGCGACGAAATTCAATTTTGGGTCAGGTCACGTAGAAAATTATAAAATAGTGTCGTTTAACCCTCCACCACCCGACACGGCCAATCAGTAAGGGGTTGTCACGTGAACAGAAAACGCGCCAGTTCATTTACTATCTCAGTACACAGCGGTGTGTTGAAAGCGACCCCGCAATATTTTATAAAAATAAAAAGATACATATGACGTTTCGCTGATAATTACATTCGGCATCATCAGGCACCGGCGATGGACTGGCGTCCCGTCGTCGGTATATCCTTGCTTTTGCGCCCTGTGTCTGCCGGGATAGGCTCCGGCTTCACCGTGACCCTGTATAGGACTAAGCGGTTTCAGACAATGAGATGAGATGAGATCATCAGGCACCCGTGCCAAAAACTGGGCGGGCAGATCGAACGACCGGTACCGCTTCCGGGTCTGTTTATATGGAGGTTGCGATGTCATCACTCGCGCGATCAGGTGTGTGTCGGAGAGCTGACCCACAACGCGATCAGGTGTGATCAGGTGTGATCGCGTTGTGGGTCAGCTGTCCGACACACACCGGTGTGCCTGTCGCTCATCGAGTAAACAATGCGCTCGCTTGGTTCACACGAAAACCCGCTCATATTGGCTGTGTCGGGTAGAGATGGAGTTACGACACTAATTGTTTACGTGAGCCAACCCCAACGGGCTTGTGAATTGTGGCATCGTTATAAGACGAGGTGTAACTTGACTTTTGCATCGGTTTTTTTTCCTTTGTCAGCTATTGCTCAGAACGCGTCAACTCGCGCTTTCAGCGAAAGTTATCTTACTGTGGCTGTTGCTGTCTGCTCTCGTTGGAAATTCAGTGACCACATATTTGGGTTAATGTTTTGGTTGTGGGGAGAGTGCGGGGGGGGTGGTGGGTGGGATGGGGGGGGGAAGAGACAAAACAAAACAATAACAACAACAAAAAAATCTCAGAATAAAAAGAGGCGCCTGTGCCTCTCTCTCTCTGGCCTCCACTAAATAAACCATCGCGCTCGCCTGCCGGGATCCGCGTGCTCAGCGAAGGAGGGCCGGTAATTGTAAATCGCATCACCTGTCAGGGACTCTGTGCGAGACCCGATAAGGAGTCATCAGGCGAGCTGCGAGATCCAACTTGAAAGGTACAATCGCGCATAAAAAGGCCCAGAAGACACCGCATGCAACTTTGGGTGCCGAATTATTATTTTATGATTTTCTCCTACTCCTACTCCCCCATCCCTCCCTGCCCACCCCAACAGGTCCACCCCCCACCACCACCCACCACCACCCACCACCACCCACCGGCGAGCTTCTTTCTTTATTTTGCTCCCGCGTTAAGTTTTGAGCGGAAAGACGAGAAGAAACGCCGGGTCCCGCGGGGAACTGGGGGAGGGTTGGCATAAATTATTCCGCACATGGCACAGCGTGGCTACCTGTGCCGGCCGCAAGCGATTTCTATTCGGATGTCCCGATGATCAGTCGCTCCGTGGGACACGTGCGTGCGCGCGTCCTGACGTCCGTCCGTCCGTCCGTCTCGGAGCGAGGCCGCACAAGGCTGGGGTCACGCGGACCGCGAGGCCCGTGCGTTCGTCCGTTGTACTGAGGCAGGGTTTCGCCGCTCGACTTGTGGCGATGGTGATCATGGTCTCATCTCATCTCATCGTCGGAAACCGCCGAGTCCTGTGCAGGGTCGCGGTGAGCCGGAGACTATCCCGGCAGACACAGG
>JAZEWT010000006.1:26397280-26416414 GCA_036362905.1 Mordacia mordax | reverse complement strand
GAGAGGGGGGGGGGCCGGCACGGTGAAGGCTTCGCGTTAGCGAGCGCTGCCCAAATTTTCAACCCACGTTGGCTCCCTCCTGCCGCGGAAGCTTTCACAGGCTCACAGGCTACATCAGCGGCTTGTCTGCGGTCCGGTCCGACCGCCACCGCACCCCTGCCGTGCAAGTGGGCTGAGGAAACGATGCGGTGGATGAGGAGCCACCTCTCACGTCAATCGTCTCCATCACCTACATTAGATGGACAGGTCTCCGCGGGATGTCAAAGCCAGGAGGTGCGATGCTGCTTGGATCTCGATTGAGGTGTGAATTGTCAGACGGTCATCTCAGTCAGTCAGTATCACGGCACCTGGGTCTCTCCCCGTGACATCCTGTGAAAGGGCCTTTGACACTTGGCGTGGCGTCAGAGTGCACCTGGCCTGGCACAGGCGTCGTGTGGACGGTTTCCTCTGGGAGGAAACCGGAGTAGTGCCTGGCGAAAACCCACGCGGACACGGAGAGAGAACATGCAAACTGCACCCAGAAAGGCACCCGGAGTCGAGCTCGAACCCGGAACCTTCTTGCTGTGAGGCGACAGCGCTACCCACTGGGCCACCGTGCCGCCCATTGAATAAATTACCGTCGATATTGTGAATGACGCTCTCCAGTCAGCAAAACCTGCCCAACGCACCCAGCTTCTCATCTCCGTACGGGAAGTCACTCCGGGAGAGCGGCGCTTGTGAGCCGATCTCTCTCCCTCTCTGCCTCTCCCTCTCTGCCTCTCCCTCTCTGCCTCTCCCTCTCTAAGATCTCAACTCACTGCGCTGGGCTCACGCCAGACTCGAGAGGGAGCAGCAGCAGGATGAGGACGACGACGACGAGGAGGATGAGGAGGATGATGATGATCTCATCTCATCTCATTATCTGAAACCGCTTAATCCTATATAGGGTCACGGTGAAGCCGGAGCCTATCCCGGAAACACAGGGCGTAAGGCAGGAATACACCCGACGACGGGACGCCGGTCCATCGCCGGGCATTGCGGGACAATTTTTAGTCTCCGAGCCAATCAACCTATCTAGGAGCATGCTTTTGGACTGTGGGAGGAAACCGGAGTACCCGGCGAAAACCCACGCGGACACGGGGAGAGCATGCAAACTCCACACAGAAAGGCACCGGAGCCGAGAGACTCGAACCCGGGACCTTCTTGCTGTGAGGCGTCAGCGCTAACCACTGCGCCACCGCGCCGCCCGATGATGATGATGAGGAGGAGAAATCCCGCAGCCTCTGCTTGAGCGGCAGAGGCGAGACCGCCAACGCCGTTTGCGATTGACACAGTGCAGACTCCTCCGCCCCGATATTAACCGCTACGATCGCTCGTTCTCCCCGAAGACTGATATACACCGGATTAAATAATTAGTCCCGGCCAGGGAAGGGGGAAGGGGGGGCTGATTGCTTGCAGGCCCGGGCTGCAAGGTGCCGAGTGGAAAGACGTTCCAGCAAGGTGTGACCCGTCCTGGTATGCATGTGTATTGGAGTTTACCCAAATCGACCTCGCGTCTGACGCTTGCTCTGGGTTTGCCTGAGTCCAATGAAATAAATGTTTGAAAGACAATGATGATGTACAGCCAGCCGTGAATGTAACTTGAATTTACCATCGTATCGTAACTCCCCTCTCCCCCGCTCTCACCCCTTCCCACCTGTGCTCTGCTGAATACTTCCGCCACTTATTCACAGCACTGTGCAGCGCTTTGTGACCCTCGGGTGAAAAGCGCTCTGGATATGCAATTATTATTACTTTCTTACCGATCCGCAGTACCACACAGTACCGGCTTACTTTCACCTCTGTGTGCAGCGTTTTGTCAATCCACTGCTGGATGAAGGCCTCCGCCGAGACGCGCCGGTCGTGGGGGGGGGGGAGGGTTTTGTTTGACCATACTTCACCATGATGGTGAGTGCCGGGTTGGTGAAGAGGAGAAGAGGCCTCTGAACCGGTTAAGATATCTCTGTTTGTAACGTGCTTACCCCTCCCCGCTGGACAACCCTTGAAAATGGCTACGTAATGATTGCTTCGAAAAGCTGCTCTCTCGGGGCAGCCACGTCGATCGCTCTCCCTCTCTCCATCTCGCCACGTTTCGCCTCGCACGTTAGAGGCATCCTCAGGCGCAGTGTGCGTGTGTCGCGTGTGTGACTCCTATTTACATGCCGGTACTTCTGCATATGTGATAGCTACTGAGGATGCCTATGAGGTGCGAGGGCGACAAGTCGCGAGGTGGAGAGAGAGGGAGCGATCGACGCGGCTGTCCCGAGAGAGAACAGCTTTTCGACGCAATCGTCATGCATCGAGCCGTGCAAGCCTACATCGTTACAATAGCTACACCGTTCAGCGGTTTCTTCCGGCTTAAAACAAACAAACGAACGAACTGAGGGATTGATATCTCTCATCACTGAATATTCACCGTGGCAGGGAGTTGAACTCGGAAGTGTTGAGTCACGAGACACCTGTAGCCACTAGAGGCGCTGCTTCCACGCGATGGTGACAAATGTTGCAGCCGCCACTATCGAGCATTTGTTAATAATATTAATTGCATTCATAGAGCGCTTTTCACCCCAGGGTCACAAAGCGCTGCACAGATCTGTGGCGATAACGGCACGTCAACAACAACGGCACTTGAACGTAAAATCAGCAACAATAACATTTATTTTTAGATTTTTTTAAAATACACATCGTGGCATAACAACATGTAAAATGGAAAATAATCAGTGTCTCTCATCTCGTGGTTAGAAACCGCTTAGCCCTGTACAGGGTCGCGGTGAGCCGGAGCCTATCCCGGCAGACACAAGGCGCAAAGCAAGGATATACCCAGGATGGGATGCCAGTCCATCACCGGGCACTGCGGGCAATTTAGTCTGCAAGCCAATTAACCTATGCAGCAGCATATTTTCTTGGACTGTGGGAGGAAACCGGAGTGCCCGGCGAAAACCCGCGCGGACACGGGGAGAGAAACTCGCAAACTCCACACAGAAAGGCACCCGAGCCGAGATTGTTAAACCGCGATAGGGGGAAGGAATGACTCCTCGACTATCGTTCAGAGAACGATTCGTTGTGACCGATGACACTGCCGCACGCTGCTCAGTTGACCGAACTTGTGCGCCAGTGCCAAGCCAGCATCAGGATCGCTGCGTTATTTGTGATTAAACCAGGTCCTCCAGCATAGGGAGACGATGATCCCAGCCCATTCACCAAACGACTGCACGCATTGGACCCGTAATATTTAAATGCGCACTTAATTTGGCTAGATTCCAACTCTGAGAATTAAAGGATTAAAACAGCAGTTTGACTATAATGACTGTCATGGCAAAAGTGTGATTTCTCCGGTGACTTGCTTGTGGGAAGGGGGGTATGGGAGGAAAGGAAAAGACACGTAAGGGATATACATATATTTTTGTAAGAGGTCCTGTGATAAACTTCCACCTCTGGCACAGACGCCCCACTAGTCACCGAGATTTCCAAAGGGATTCTTTATTCCACGACGCGTCGCTGGTAGCGAATTTTGGAATACGTAGGGAAATAACGGAACAAGCGCTGCTAATAATAAGAGCAAGCAACTATACATTATGGAGCACGTGTTTATGTTCGTACTGTAGGTATGTCTGCGCTGACTGCACCCGGCCCGGCGCCTCTGTAAGCGCGCATTTCATTGAGCGCAGCACCGAGATGTTTGTGTCTTGCTTAAGCTTGACTTCCCACCCATTGTTTACCCTTCTGACACCAGAGAGGGCCGCCAGCAGGGTTGCCAAACGCACATGGGGAAGAAATAGAGTTGAACGCAGTCGTGCCAGCGGGATGCGTCACCAACGAGATGACGTCGGCAGAACGTGTTACAGGCTTGGAACAAGATCGCTCCGTAGGGCACGCACGCTGCTGGTATCCAAAACAAATTGTAAGTGAAGTTTTTTTTTTTTGGCCATGCAAAGACAATTTCCTGGAAAAAAAATCGGTGCTCGCTGCTTCCACGCGATACAGTCAGTGCACCGACCCTCTCTGCCAACACCTGACTCCAGTACACATTGGTGCTGTGAGTTTATGTCTGTGTATAGTTATTGCACATTACTGTTTCCTTTATTACTATGATTACGTTTTCATCTTTACAGAAAACTGGTGCCGTTAGTTTGTTCACCATTTGGTGTTTGTACGCTCTTGCACTGGTTCGGATCGCGCGTCCGCCGTGTCGCGGGAATCATGCATCCAGAGCTTGCGAGCTCACTGGGGTAATTTCTCCTGCAAATAATATACATTGACGTCATCGAGCATCAGATATGTTTGGTCCGCGCCGTCGCTAACTCGGCGAGCTGCCATGACCCGCGGCACCGCGGCTGTAGCCACGCAGTCAGGGGTGACGATTGCTTCGAAAAGCTGCTCTCTCGGGACAGCCGCGTCGATCGCTCCCTCTCCCTCGATCGCGACGTTTCGCCTCGCACGTTAGAGCCATCCTCGTATACTGCGCCTGAGGATGCCTCTCGGGTGCGAGGGCGAAACGTCGCGAGCAGAGGAGAGGAAGCGAACGACGCGGCTGTCCCGAGAGAGCAGCTTTTCGAAGCAGTCATCACGCATCGAGCCGTGGAAAACCTACATCGTTACGAAGACAGAGGTGTCCAGGGAAGAGTTATTCCCAGCGCCCACGCGGGTGCAGGAGTGGGCCAAAATTGGCAGTGACCCCGCACCCAGGGTCAACTTGTTTCACTACCTGGCAGGGCCTTTAATGCGGTCGACTTGGCACGAAGCGAGTGCTGAAACGGGGCGAAGTGAGTGGCGGTGTCAGTGTCATAGGGAGAGAAAAAATGTGGCCGAAGGGAGTGCGCACTATTCAGTGCCTCCTAATGACTCCCCCTCCTCCTCCTCCTCCCCGTCTTATCCGCACCGCTCCCCAACAGTAATGGGGAGGCAGGGAAATATTATCCGGAGCTCTGTCCCTGGCAGCTCCAGCTGAAACGAAGCGCTCATTATAATCTGTGGTCGCGAAGACAAAAAACCCAACCCAAAATCATTTGACCCAACAGTCTAAGCAGGCTAAACAAAGGGATATCTGTCTTTCCATGTGTGTGTGTGTGTGCGTGAATGTGTGTGCGCGCGTGTGCGTCAGTGCACTTTTTCTCCTTTTCGCAACGTGATCTGACATCGCATGGCCTGGTGCCAGCGTTTCATGGGAAGAGAGCTCCCTTGCCCACGCACCTCTCCCAAGCGTTTACCCATGTGTGCGTGAGCGAGCGAGCGAGCAGCTACACATTTGCTTCCACTTACACGCAGAGAGAACGCGTTTACGACATCGCTGGAGATGGAAGCCCCCTCGAATCTCGAAATGTCCAACCGAGCAGAACCCGGCGCGCCGTCAGCATCCTTATCGGTACCCGCTTAATCCCGCACAGGGTCACGGGGTGGCGGAGCCTATCCAGGCAGACAGAGGGCGCAAGGTGGGGCTACACCCAAGATTTGACGCCGGTACATCGCAGGAGGGTACAGTTTGGGGCGGTTTACTCAGCAGGCCAATAAACCTTGGCAGCAGCGTGTCTTTGGACGGTGGGGGGGAAACCGGAGTACCCAAGCGGACACGGGTACACGGCGAACTTTCACACAAACTCCCACACAGAAAGGCGCCCGAGCCGGGAAGCGTACCCGGCTCCTTTTTGCTGTGAGTCAGCGGCGCCACTCGCTGGTCAGCGAACCCAAACGGAGAGGAATGATCTCGTTTTTAGAAACAATGTTGCCACGAGCTGGAGGATGCGTCACTTGCTTGAGCCACCTCGCAGCCAAATTAGAATGCACATGTCCGCCAGCTGAACTCTTAAAATCGATTGGTCGTGCTGGAAGGTTGCTTACTCACTTAACTTTTTATAAAGCAAAAAAAAACGTCTTCAATCGACTCCCATCGCACTTTCAGGCTTAGATTTCTTTGTCTCATTACTTTATTCGTCCTTATTGCCCTATGCAATTTTGTGTATTAGTGCATATTTCATGATAAAGGTTATGGGTTCATATTTACACCGTTTGGCGCTGTGAATTCGTTTTTACGTTGTGATTGTATACTTAATCGCGTGAATCACATCATACATTTACTGTATATCAGGAACCCCGCATCCAGAGCTTGCAAGCTCACTGGGTATGTTCTGCTGTAGTTATGCACATATATCTATCTGTATATATAATGTAGGAAGTGTTTGTATATATATATGCCAGGATGTCCGCACTGACGCTATTTCATCTACGGTCACAATTGCCCGTCAATCATGGCACTCAATGGCAAAGGCATCGTTGATGTTTTTGATGGAGGTTTTCTTGGCCGGAATTTTGAGAATTGCTCTCCAAACCTATTCTTTCGGGATAGCCGTGTCGAGCGTTCCCCGTCTCTCCTTCCCGACGTTTCGCCTCCCACGTTGGTGGTAACCTGGTCACCTTAGCCGTTATGAGTTTTTTACTTCTATATATAATGGAGCAAGTGTTTGTACGCACAAGCAGTAGATCTTAACGCCAACCCTGAGTGTACCGGGTCTCAATCCTTCGTGAGTGCCCATTTTTTTAATGTTATATGCGTAACACCGAAGCTCTTGTATCTTGTTTCAGCTTTACATCTCGCTTATTTACTACTCTTGTAAAACTTCAAAGAGCCAGTACCACTATTCCCAAGTGCACATCAGGAAGAAACCCAGGTCGGTGCGGTCACGTCAGCAGAAGGTGCCATTAACAAGAGTCGTCACGGCAATGTGTTACACAATATCTCCCGCAGGGCGGGCACTCCGCGAGTCTGAACAATGCCATGGCATCAATCACTCGGGCGCTGCCCAAACCAAGTCTCATTGGTTGATCGCAAGCGGACTGCGAGTAAAATATTACTACACGTGCGAGGTTCGGCAACACCCGTGAATGTTACGGTCCGTGGCGACTGTCGGGGTATTAGCGAGACGGGTACTGGCAGTGTTGATGCGACAGAGCGCTCCGGGTTGTAGGCGACGGAGAAGCAACAGCAAATGACGGTTGTGAGCGAGCGATTCGCGTGAACCACCTGCTGCTGCTGCTGTTGCTGCTGCTGTTGTGCAGAAGTTAGCGGCAATTGTGCTCGATTTTACTGTGGCGTGCGTCTGTAATATTGAAAAAAAAAATGTGTGCCCCTTTTTAACAGTTGTCCACTGGGCAGCGGTGAGCAAGTTACAACATCTCAGGAGGCCGGGGACGATTTAGTCAGAGCAATGAATGACTGAATGAAGACAATGGCTCGGGGCTGTGAGAGCAAAGCAGACTTCCCGGTGGAAACCCACGCGGACACGGGGAAGAGAACTCGCAAACTCCCACACAGAAAGCAGCACCCGAGCCGAGATTCGAACCCGGGACCTTCTTGGTGTGGGGCGTAAATAAAAAAAACCGTGTGAATTTATTCGAGGGCGTTGGGCATAATGAGAGAGTCACATGTGTTGTGCGCTTGGTGTCATCGCCGATAGCATCGCGAAAAGCCAGCTCGAAGGCAAAATCTCTTGCAGGCATCCTCTCCCCCCTTCCCCCCCGCAGTAGTCTTGCAGCAGGGAGGACGGCAGGGATGTTGCTGTGTATTTCCCAACCGCATGAATTGCCGCCTAACTCCATCATTCTTATTATTATAGCAGAGTCAGCGACGAGCGGCGACGCTGGGACGGCCCCGTGTTCACGGTGTGCGAGGCCACGCTGGGCGTTTCACGGCGCCTTGTTGCCGCCCGCTAAACCAAGGGATGCTCGCCGGGATTGTTGCCGCCCGGTAAACCAAGGGATGCGCGCCGGGATTGTTGCCGCCCGCTAAACCAAGGGATACGCGCCGGGATTTGTTGCCGTGTCGCGGCAAGAACGCTATCCGGGTTCGATTCCTGTCGCTGTGCGGAAGGTGCGCGTTGCCTCGCCGCGTCCACGTGAATGTGTTAAGTCGCTTCGGAAGAGTTGCTCCATTCTAGGAGCAATGGACGGAGGTCCGGGGGTCCAATTGAATACGAGTCACACACACCGACACACGCAGAAAGCGCCCGGGGATGCCTCGAACGTGCGAGGAGGCGAAACGTCGCGATGGGGAGACAGGGAGAGAGGGAGAGAGGGAGAGCGATCGACGCGGCTGTCCCGAGAGAGCAGCTTTTAGAAACAATCATTCAATCGAGGTATCTCGATGAAAACGTGAGCGTTTGTCTATTAGCAGAGCCGAGTCGGCGTCATCGTCATCATCATCAACTGTTGTCCGTTGGTCAGTTTTTAATTTAAGCTGGAAGAAACCGTTGATGTATGCAGCTTTTTTTAACAGTTGTCCAGCGGGAAGGGGTAAGCAGGCAAAGGTCGCAAGACAAGGCTATACCCATGATGGCGCGCCAGTCCCTCGCAGGGCAACGGGGGGTCACATTTTCTGAGTAGGCCAATTAACCTGGACAGCAGCAGAACATCTTTGGACGGTGGGAGGAAACCAGAGTACCCGAAACTAAAGCCCCCGCGGAGACTGATGAGAGAACACGCAAACTCCACAGAGAGAAGGCCCTCTTGACGGCGCTGCTCGGCGCTCAGTCACCCGTCGAGAGGCTTCTCTTGCGAGGGCAAACCCTCGGTGCCCCCGGGGAAGAGGCATCGCCGTCTCACTCCTCGGAGGGTTTAGCGCCTCGAGAGCGACGGGAGGCTCCAGCCAGCGCTGCATGCAAAGCCATCGCGGTCCGCCGGGGGTGGTGGGGGCTGGGGGCGATGGGGTTTGGGGGAAGGGAGCGGGCCGCACCGTGTGCCAGCCTCCCGTGCCAACCTGACACCGTGCCAGCGATTGTTAATTCGCACGCTTGCCGCCCATCTGCTTGCTGCCCATCGCTAACCCTCCTACTCGTCGTGATTGAGACAGCTTGAGCAGCGGCGAGGGGGTGCTTAGCAACCTTCTCCCTCCTCCTCCTCCTCCTCCCCACGACCACCACCACCGCAGCCGCCCATTCGTCCACTCCTTGAAGGCCCTCGAGTGACTTAGCGACATCGTTAACTGAAAGCAAATTTTAATCTGGCGCCTGCCTCTGGTTCATTCGCTCTCTTCAATCGAATGCCTTCGACGTGGAACGCGTGCCACGCCACGCTCTTCATGAATAAATAAATAATGATTATTATTATCGATGGAAGATTTGCTTTGCAAAGATATTATGTCGGGATAGTCGTGGCGAGCGTTCCGTCTCTGTCTGGCGAGGTTCCCCCCCCCCCCCTCGTGTAGCCATCGAGTGGCGAAATCCTACATTAGCGCAATTAAGTTTATTTTTTTAAATATATGCATGTTTTTGGGGAGTATTTTGTTACCTTGTTCTCTGTTATCGCCCACTGGAAGTGAGATTCGGCGCTAACTGTTGATGCTTGCGTATCTCGCACGTATCGCTGCGCTCACCAAAGAGCGATTCCAGGGATCGGATCGGAAAGATCCGTGTGTGTGTGTGTGTGCGTGTGTGTCCGGACCGAGTGTTTCTAAGAGTTCACGAGTGCAGAATGTATCTGCAGCGAAGGCTAAGTCCTTGCCTTGGTGGATTTAGGGGGCCATGGAAAGTGTTGTTCAGTTCAGTATCAGCACCCACTTAGTCCTGTAGCGCAAGGCGGGGCTATACCCAGGATGCGACGCCAGTACATGGCAGATAAACTTTTTCGGGGTAATTTTCGCATCAGGCCAATTAGCTCAAGCCACAGGCGTGTCTTTTAATGGTGGGAGGAAACCGGAGTACCCGGCGAAAACCCACGTGGACACGGGGAGAGAGAACTCGCAAACGCCACACAGAAAGGCACCCGAGCCGGGAACCCATCCCGGGAACCGAACCCGGGACCTTCTTGCTGTGAGGCGACAGCGCTACCCACTGCGACACCCTGCCGTATAGGCGGTTTTCAAATGTGTAAACAGCAAATAGATGAAACGAACACACACTGCCTCGACGACTTAATATATTCAGATTTATTTCGCACTCATTGACTGCTCTCATGAAAGTTCAGAAAGCCAGCAATTTTCCAGAAAGGACATCAGGAAGAAATCCAGGTCGACGCGAGTCGCGTCAGCGACAAGAGGCGTCAGAGGAACGCGTGCCGTGTTTGTGAAACAATCGTCCGTGGCGGCATGAACGCCACTCGTCCATCTCAAGCGGGAGATGCTATGCAGGCATTAAGGTGTCCGTCGAGTGGAAGAGTAGGCCAAATACCCACCATGAGCCCCCCCCCCTTCCCCCATCCTCCTCGAGCGTCCTCTCGTCGAGTCCTCCTCCAGTGGATGTGATGAGACATCATCTCTCTCGCAGTGCAGGAAGGAGCGCGAAGTCAGCGACTCGTCCAGACTGCGCTCGGGACTCGCCTCCACGAGGGGTGCTTATTCTCCGGGGGTCGAGACAACGAACTGAGCTGCAGATTAAGGATGGAAGTGCGCCCGAGGACCTCACCGCCGCGGAAACGGAGCGACGGCTGAAATCGGCGCTGAGTCGGATTGATTAATCGCGCGGTCGTGAAAGAGACTAACGGCTTGCGGAGACCTTGCACCTCCTGCGGAGGGGGCATCGTGGTAGGGGACGCGCGACACGACGAACCCGAAGGAACCGCTTCGAAGAGCGATTGTCATACATTGAGCCGCGAAAACCGACATCGCTCCGGCACGTTTTCCCGATCGCGCCGTTTACAAATAAAATAAAAAGTGGCACATTTAACGCGGTGGGACGACTTGCAGATTTCCCCTGGCGACCGCCTTTAAAACAAAAACAAAAGATGAGCATCGTGGGAAGACCAGGACAGGTGGCGGTGTCTGCTCTCGGTGTTGCGGCGCCACACTCACCATCGCCGCACACCAAGACCCACATGAGCAAATGCTGGCAAGGCGCCGCTGCACCTCTGGAAATGAGATGCGCGGTCCTGCATGCCGAGCGGTCGGAGAGGCGGGCGGGCCGGCGGGCCGGCGGGCGGGCGGGCGGACTCTGAACGGATGGTGCGGTTATCGCTCAGTGACGCTCTTCGCGTCCCAGGGCCGCCGTTGCCGGGGTAAAATTTTGCGATTAAATGAAGAAGAGAGAGAAAAAAAAATGTGATCCAAGCTTGGCAGCCGCTGAACCCGCGTTCCTTTACGCGCGGCGTGCGGATGCGCGGCTGTGCCGGCTCGTTGCTTGAATCCGAATCGCGCGTCGAGCAGTTCGCGGTTACGAACTTTAAATCCCACCGCTGGCTCGGCAGTTGCGTAGAACGCTTCGAAAAGCTGCTGTCTCGGGACAGCCGCGTCGATCGCTCTCCCTCTCTCTCTCTCTCTCTCTCCCCCCATCGCATCCTCGGGCACTTTTGTGTTAGATGCCTCGAACGTGTGAGGGCGAAACGTCGCTCGACGGGGGGAGAGGGAGGGAGCGATCGACGCGGCTGTCCAGAGACAGCAGCTTTTCGAAGCAATCATCGTGCATCGATCCGTGAAAACCTACATCGTTACAGTTGTGCAGAATCTTTATTTTTTACGTGAAAACATGCTGACGCTACTCAGAAAGGCGGCACCCGAGCTGGAAATCGAACTTAGGGGCTTCTTACTGCGAGGCTACTCAGTACGCTACAATGCCACCGGGGATAGAGTTGAAAATGATTAGTTTCACTTTAACAAATGCTCTTTAGGGTGGCGCAGTGGAAACATCCGCGTCTCACAGAAAGAAAGTCCTGCTTTAGGCGATTTGAGTCTCACCTCAGCGTCCTGGCTGTGTGGAGTTCGTGCTTTCTCCTGTTTAACGTAGGTTTCCTCCAGGTTCCCCGGTTTCCCTCGAAAACAAAACGCAACATCAAACGTCAATAATGAAACGACCGACAACATCATAAAATACTGGACCGAGTGTCTGGCAAGTTGGCGCCGGCCAAATGCGTGGCTTGACTCACTCTCCTCCCCCTCTTCCCATTTCCTCATACCTCTGATTCGTTCTGGCTTCGAACGAAACCTTCCGCATTGAATGAATCTGTGCGACGCGTTATGCATGTAATCTCTCATCTCATTTCATTGTCTGAAACCGCTTAATCCTATATAGGGTCACGGTGAGCCGGAGCCTATCCCGGAAACACTGGGCGTAAGGCAGGAATACACCCGACGACGGGACGCCAGTCCATTGCCGGGCATGCATGTAATCTGCTATTGTTATTGTTTAGAGTTGCTGTTACTGGACAGCCGCGTCGAGCGTTCCTCCTCTCTCCTTGGCGAAGTTTCGCCTCCCACGTCAGCGCCCCCGAAGCCGTATTGGACGTCGTGAAGGAGAGGAGAGACGCTCGACGCGGCTACCTCGAAAGAGCCGCTCTTGAGAGCAGTTTTCACGCATCGAGCTGTCGGTAAACCTCCACCGGTACTGCGGTTGATTCTCCGCGCCCGAATCATTTGGCATTAACGAAGTTTCCTTCGTAGTCTCGCGGGTCTCTAGCGCAGCAGCGACATCTGATCACGCGGGGTTAATCACCTGCTGTCATCTCCTACTCCGTCTCTCCCACTCATCTCATTGTCAGAAACCGCTTAGCCCTGTACAGGGTCGCGGTGAGCCGGAGCCTATCCCGGCAGACACCGTACCAGGTTTAAATATCTTTCAACGGTTTACTCATCTGATTTATTTTTAAATTAGCAACTGAGTTCGCAGTTTTATTTCCACTTTCACAATGGCTGGTCCTGGGCTTGCGTCGCGACTGCTACCTGGAAACTGCGCGTTTTTAGATTTAGACTGTTTTGACTCTCATGGTATTTTCATTACAACTGGATTTTCTTCTCTTCTCTACGGCACCTTAAGTATTCTCTGATAAGTCATGTAAATATCTCGCTCGTCACAGAAAGAAAGCCCTGCTCAGGATGGTTTCATTCCTGCCTCGGACGCTTTTCTGTGTGGCGTTTCTTTGTGTTCTCTCCCTTCTGTTCTGCGTGGGTTTTCTCCGGGTTCTCCGGTTTCCTACCGCAACAACAAAAATAAATTAATTGGCCGACAACACGATAATATGTCGGATGCAGTGTTTCGCAGGCTGGCTTTTGGCTGACGGCGTGGCTTGAATGAACGTGTAACACGCGTTAGAACTTGTATCTGTTATGATCGGTTCTCGATGAGAAAAAGCTGTAAGAGAGGGGAGCGAATCGCGAGCGAGAGCATGGCTGGGCGGAGGGGCAGTCTTATTGACTCTGGGGCTCCAAGCAAAATTCAATGACGAGGCCTCCCTACAAAAAATTAAAGAGCATTGGGATCCTCGCAAAGAATGCTGTTGCTGCGTTGGTCAGTTCGAACGCGTGTTGTTCCGCAGGAATCCCGCATCCAGAGCTCGCAAGCTCACCGGGTATTTTCCGCTGTAATAATACACATCTCTCCGAACATCTGTGAACGGACTTCAAGTTTAATTGTAGATTTAACAGATCTCTGCGAACAAGCAGCATTCCGATGCCTATCCAAGCAATGAAACGAGTTGATCGATATAGGGACAAGATCGTCGCTCATCCAAGCAGGAGGCCATCAGACCCTCCTCTGTGCAGGCAGGGAGAGGGGAAGGGGGGGGGTAGCTTCAATATCCGAGCGTTCGTGATCGGGCAGGCATTGTGGGAGAGCAGAGAAACCCTTTGCAGTTGGCGAGCCCTCTCAACTCGACGCCGAGAGGCGATGCTGCCCCGAGGCTGGGACGAACGGTCAATGCGGCGCGAGCAGCCGAGTGTCAGGTGGCAGTGGCATCCTGCCGCAAGGGGGGTCAGAGGTTAGGCAGAGAGAGTAAACGTTTTCGGGATGGGTCCAGGGACTGCTTAACCTTTTTCTTGTTTTACGGCCTTGTCTACCACCAGGGAGAGAGAGAGAGAGACAGCGCTGCGTTATCTCTCTCTCTGTGGGAGGAGACGCGGAGAGTTACGAGGAGGGACTGAGGAGGGCGGTCCGTCGATATTTTTCAATCGCCCTGTCTGCCTCCCATCTGTACGGCCATTAGGGCATAAATGTCTGCAAATTATACGCGGCGCTGGGAGTGAGCGCTCAATCCGTCACCGCTGGCACATCCGCTGAAATGATTTCTCTGGTTGCTTTCAATTATTTTAACGCGAGCCCTAATCCACAAATAGAATCTGCTTGATCAAAACGAGCATTCTGAACGCTAACAAGGCATACGTGTCGTCAGTTATTACGCAAACACGCAAACGGTCGAGGGTTCCAACTTGTAAACGTTCAGCTTCGCCGCAAGTCTGACGGTGGGGCCGTACAGATGGGTTCACTGCAGTTAGTCCATCTGGAGTCGCGTGTCATGGGATGCGGTGTGGGTACTCCCCACACTTCATGCGATTATTGTTATTATTATACGATAAATGTTAAATTAAACCACATCCCAATATATGTATTCCAGTCACTGATAATTTGGCACTTTAAAATTATGGTTGAAAGTCTGATCATATTTTACTTGTTCTGCAACGCTGTGTATATTTAAAAAAAAAAACCCCAAATTTTTTTTTTTTGCTGTTGATTTTCAATTCTGGTGCCGTTGTTCACGTGCCGTTCTCTCCGCAGCTCTGTGATGCGCTTTGTGACCCTCGGGTGAAAAGCGCTTTATAAATGCAATTATCATCAATTATTATTATCGTTACTCCAAAACATTGGGCCATTGTGGGAGAGTAGGCCAAGAACAACTCTCTGGCAGGGTTCTCTCGAAGTGCCTGTGGCAGCAGTGGTCTCCAGCCAGTCGGTGGCGATGGACAGGTTCGATGCCTGAATCCTGAACGATGGAACCCTGAACGTGGCCGCTGTTGGCTCGCGTTGCGTCATCGTGCTGTGTCACCATGCGTTCGAGGGCGAATCGATTCCTAGACCACGTCCTTGGCCGCGTCGGGAATCGAGCCAGACGCTTAAAAATAGGTGAGTTGTATGCATGGTGTGCATTCTATGATGGTTTTAGTAAAGTAGATAGTTTCGTAAGGGCAGGTCTCGTGTTGGATTTAAGTTCTAAAAGTGATCTTGTGCTTTAAAAAGTTTGGACACCACTGCCTTCCAACAGCAGCGACAATTCAGGGCTGCACCTTTACCCTCGCGAGACTCAAGTACACAACAAGAAACACTGCTGAGCGCAAATTCGCAAGCGTAACAATTTCATCCGCGGCGGCAGCGGTGGATTATAACTTGGTGCCCTCTCGCAGGCAGGTCAGGCAAGCGAGGCAGGTCAGGTAGGTCAGGTAGGTCAGCAGGCAAGGCAGGCGAGGCAGGCGAGGCAGGTCAGGCAGGTGAGGCAGGTCAGGTAGGTGAAGCAGGTCAGGTAGGTGAGGCAGGTCAGGCAGGTCAGGCAGGTCAGGCAGGTGAGGTAGGTCGGGCAGGCCGGTCAAGCGTGACAGGTGGGGCAGGTCAGATAGGTCAGGCAGGTCAGGCATGTCAGGCAGCCGAGGCACGTCAGTCAGTCAAGCCGTACAGGCTCTCGGAGTGCGTGGGAATTCTCACGCCAGTGCGCCTTGCTCTCAGTCTGACAGTGGCTCAGGGCTCTCACACAGCGAGCCTTGCCCCGCAGTGCAGCAGCAGCAGCAGCGCGGGCAGCATATTTGAAACGCGGCGAGGAGGTGGCGCCCCAGACACTCTGACGATCTAACTGAGCGAGGCAGCTAGGTGGCGTGTTAACGGACGGGTTTGTACCAGAATGTCACTTTGCACCACTCCGATGATCCGGCAGAGGCGAGCCGCCAGCGCGACTTGTAGCAGTCCCACAAGCAGTCTTCCCGTTGTATCCGGGAACATCTGTTGCTGCCATTGTCGGACAAATGCATCGCAGCCAATGGACTGACATCTTTTCGAGGGGTCTTTCGTTTGTTAACCCCTCTGGCCGATTTCCAAAAAAAAAAAACCTCGGTGGAAAATGTTCTCCGCTGTTTTGGGTTAGTTATTTAATTGTTTAGGGTATCTCCTTACGGTTCTTATTGTATGTGCCGAAAAGTGTGGCTCTGGAGCAAAGGTGTCACTGCAAGATCTTCGCTGCGGTGCAGGAGTAGGGAATTGGGTTATTGGCTTATTTATATATTAACTCAATTTTGCTAATACCGTTGGGGAGATGTGATTTCATAACTTGCTTTGGGGTTTGACTGCTGATGATCTGAAATGAATGATTCACTTAAGATAACACATCTGAGTTATTGCCAGGGTTAAAATCCGCTAATATAATAATGTTCCAAATTATCCAGGGTCAACCTTGCTTATTCTAAAAAGTGTTCTCTCAACAGGGTTTGGCATCTTTGGGGGATGTTGTTTGTCCAATCTCGTTACCGAGAGTTCGACTTCACGTGGGAGGAAGCCAGGTTGTTTGGAGAAATGAACGATTACCGACGCATGAAACCCAACGCTTTGCCAGAGATCAGGTATATCCGCTGACAGACGCAATTCTCCCAGTGGCACGTGGATTGAGCCCATCTCTGTACGTCTCACCGTCGCAATGGAAAATGTGATCCCTTTGTGAGGAACCCAATCCGTTCACGATTGGGATGTGCGGCAGCGCGCGTGTTTTAAGAACCTGGCAAGTTCAAACCCGGTGCAACTTTTGTGTTTTGAATTAACACCAAGTCACCGCGCGCAGCGCCGTTACGATCTCCGGTGCGCGCCAGTTATCCGAAACACCCGTGGAAATTTGGGCCTCGTCCAAACGAACGCAGGCTTGTTGGACTCATTTGACTGCATTACCAAACGATATTTCTTCCTCTCGACGAAAGACGCAACGCATATGGACATCAGTCAATTGCCAAGGGCGTTCTATAAACGACACCCGTGGAAGCTGCAATGATTTATTACTTTGGGAACTATTAGGATATTCATCATGATCATCAGCAACAGCGGCAGCCCACTGGCTGTCAGTGTATGAGAGAGTCAAGTTCAAATACCCGCTCTTAAGTGCAAGACCACCTGTCAAGCAACCTACCCGAGCAGTGTCGTCCACCCGACAGGACCTGGATCGTGGGTTGAAGAGCTTCTGATCGGTAACCCCCCGATGAGGGTGGAACAGCGCGCCGGTTGAAGTCCCGTCACCCACAGCGATTGGCGCTTTGAAATCCAGACTGGAAACGTTTATTTTTTTAAATCTCCAGCGCCCAGTCGTGTCTGCTCTGCTTCTCTGTCAACGGCGCTTGTGTATCGGCGTTCCGCCGAAATTTCCCGTTAATTGGCCGCTTGATCAATCAGCTGTGGATGAAGGCCCTCCCCAGCCCCGCACACCGCACAAGAGCTGATTCCATCGCTCCATCTGCTCAGTCCGCACCTCCACCGTCTCCGGTCTCGTCCGTCGTGTCTTCTTGCGACGAGTGCCCACCCTGCCGCGTGTGGTATTCGCAGCAGTTACAATGAGCTATGGTCTCTAGATCCGCGCGTTCCTCCTCCTGACTCGCTCGCAGTGTATGACCCGAGCACACGCTCACGACTGGGCACGCGTGTCCACGTGCGACGCGCGTCGCGAGTTTGAGCCGAATGCGCGATGGGAGTCCAATGAACGGCGACAAAACCGCGTCGGAAAAACAAATATCCGATTAAAAAAAACTACGCTCGACCGCCTTATTGGTCTCTAAACTATGCTGCCCATCGAAATCTTTTTGACGTTTAAAGCTGCTAAAACGTAAGGAGGACTTATTGACGTTTAGATATTCATTGCTGTTTATTATTGCAGCAGAAAGTGCCCAGTGAGCTTGCAAGCTCTGGATGCGGGATTCTCGCGAAACAAATCACCGCGTGATCTGACTCTAAAGGAGTATCAGTGATACCCAGATCGCTATAGAAGAGTGGATAAGTTAGTCCTTCCCACGTCACTTCTGCAAGGTTCCTAACCTCTGCTCTGTGGAACGTGCGACGTTACATTCACTTATAGAACGCGCAGAGATCCAGTTGTTTTCTTAAAGGAAGACTAGGAGGCGGCTGTGATTTCGTTCTCTTCTTTCATTCGTCCTCGACTCGGAGCACCCGATGTAATTAACTCTTTTATTTATTAATTTCCAGCACCCGCTTAATCGTGTGCAGGGTCATGACGAGTGGGTGCCTATCCCATAAAACGTTGTCGTTGTAATGTGGTTTGTGAGGTTGTGGGTGGCGTGGTGACGCAGTGGGAAGCGCTGCTGCCTCACGGTAAGATTCTCGGGTTCGGTTCCAGGTTCGGGTGCCTTTCTGTGTGGAGTTTGCGTGGTCTCCCCAAATCTGCGTGGGGATACGCCTGGTACTCCGGTTTCCTCCCACAGTCCAAAAGCATGCTCCTGGATAGGTTGATTGGCTCGCAGACTAAAATTGTCCCGCAATGCCCGACGATGGACTGGCGTCCCGTCGTCGGGTCTATTCCTGCCTTACGCCCTGTGTTTCCGGGATAGGCTCCGGGTGACCGTGACCCTACATAGGATTAAGCGGTTTCAGATAATGAGATGAGTTTTCTTATCAATGTTTTTTCATGATAAGGCAAACTTAGTTTCTCCCGTTAGCCAGCTCAGTTCCATGGCTGCTACCAACAGCCAATAACAATAGAGCCAATGCTGGGATGTACAGGAACCCAGCCAGCAGACAGCCAAGAACATAGGTCATTTTAACTGTGGTGTATTAATACGAAAACATATATTAGGTAAGATAACAATTAGAATTAAGTTCAAAGTTATATTAACTAACATTCATTTTTTATTCGGTCAAAAATCTTCATTATCGGTCAAAGTTCATAACTGCTTATTATCTAATGTCTGATTTGGAATGTGGCTTCTTACCTCGTACCAGGGGCATTTGTCCGTGGGAATGAGTCAGTCAATGAGTCAGCCATTGAGTCAGCGAATGAGTGAGTCAACGTGTCAATCAATGAGTCAGCGAATGAGTCAGTCAATGAATGAGTCAATGAGTCAGCGAATGAGTCAGCCAACAGCTCAACTATTGTAATGAATCTCCCGACTTCGAGTTGAAAGCGAGGGAAGCTCTGGATTCTTTAACGGAAGCGACACACACACGCACACGTGTTCACACGCGCGCACCAGCACACTTACACATGGATACACACGTACAAACAACAAATGCAAAATTCCCCGTATAGCCTTCACAGACTTTACCGTCAAGCGCTGTTAGCGAGCACCTATGAGGGACGACACTGCACACGAGCGGGTGGGTGATCAACACCACACCCGGCCGCCTTTGTCTCACTGGTGGCAATTTTTTCACATTGCACTAGGTACTCATTTGAGACTGA
>JAZEWT010000006.1:26386955-26397008 GCA_036362905.1 Mordacia mordax | reverse complement strand
TGGTCAGCACCGCGTGCGAAGCGGTGGTGTAGCGGTTAGCGGTTAGCGCTCCGCCAAGAACCCGGTCACTCGAGTTGGATTCCGTGCTCACGGACACCAGCAGCAGTGACGGTTTTCTGAACGGGTCTTGGACCTCGCCTGGGTCGACTCAGCCTCAAATGACGACCTGGTGCGATGTGAAAACAACGCCGCATAGGGAGACACAGGCGGCCGGGCATGGTACTGGCCACCCACCCCGTATGTCACCCTGCCGCCTTTCTCATTTGCTACTCCCTAGTCGCACTTGATCCGGGTGCGATTCTCGGCTCGGGTGATTCTGCGCAGAGTTTACACGTCATTGCTGCTCACATCAGCGTGAGCTGTCGCCAGGTACCCCGATTTCCTCCCACAGTCCAAAGGCATCCGGCCTAGGTTCATTCTCATGACGAAATTGCCCCGTTGCCCTGAGCCGTTCCAACTGACTCATCCACCTTTTCTCCGCTGGACAACTGTTAAAAAGAGCTTCGCAGCTCAACGGTCCCTTCCAGCTCACATTTAACAAAAAAAAACCCCGACTAACCGAAAGGTTACCCGGAGAATCTTTACCTTTGGTTATCGCAGCGACGCAAATAACGATGGACCATGCGTCCATTGCTGCCCGCATAACAAATTGTCCTCCCACCTTACTTGCGTAAGTTTCGAGCCGTTTAAAAAGTTCGAGACGTTTATATAACTGTATAATGTGCAGCATGTGCGGGTGCCTTCGGGGAGTAACTTTTTTTTTTAGATATATATATAAAAATAAAGTCTGTTTTAAAAAAAAAACATTGGCGCACGCACGCGTTTTGAAAATCAACATTGATGACAAAATATGGACGTTAAAGGTAATGCGTCAGTTCTTGCCTAAAAGAACATTTTTGCACTTCAATCAGAGGGTGGGTTTGTGCGCGGAAATGTGGCTGTACCGGCGTGCGTACGACAGACATTCGTATTCACTTCGCTTGAATACTTCCCAAAAAATAAAACGATAATCTTTTGAAGGTTGCACTTAACAGCCCTCTCTTCTCTTCCCCTCCAAAGAGGGAATTGCCAGTCATCGAAGTTACAGAGGGAATTGGCAGCTTCTGAAAAATGCATAATTTACAGGCTTTAGAGTTTTCTCTCTATTCCTTAGCCTCCCAACACAGCCATCCGACGTTGTAGCGATTCATGTCACATCTAATGCGAACGTGGAATACGGAATAAGATGGTTTAATACGAGATGTTTTTAATTAGGGGCGCTGATGTTTCACCCTTGGTGTGGATGATGCACTGAAAGGCAGGGGCGGATCGTCGTCAAAGAGGCTGGGAAGAGTTGCCCAGCCAGGAAACCCCCTGCTGTACAGAGCTGGGAGACAGTGTTTGAGACGCGGTTGAGCAACAACAACAACAAAAAATGGATCTATTTCCACGCTGAGAAATAGACATTTTTGCCAAAAAAACTACGAGCGACTGGCTTTTTTTTTTTCTCACATCCACGAATGTATATTATTATTATTTGTTTTGGGTTTTTTTACCGTACTTAGACAAACAAATTGCTACAATGCCTGGCTCCAGTGTCAAACCACATTTAAAAGAATATACGTCTGTTTTTTTCAAATCTTTATTTCCAAGGCTCCCAATTCCACAACTGTCCCCACGTGTTTTGAAGACTGCTTATTTTACACTTTTCCCAAGACAGACCATCTGTAGCATGAGAAAGCCTGTTTCCCAGTTACATATTTACCCCGTTTCACGCACATTAAGAATATCCTTAGCTGCGTAAGTAACCTTTATACAGATTTTTTTTGTTAAAGGCGAGCGTTACATGCTGTAACGCACGGTTGTGGCCCATGTTAATAGTCCGTGAAAAGTTACTAATTGCAAACTTAGTCGTGAAAATATAATAGTGATTATTCTTCTCCCGTGTGCCTTGACAAGAAATTATAAATTCATCCATTAAAAAATATTTATTGGGAAATGATTTAGGGCACTTTGTTGACAGATTGATATATGAAGACCTCTACACTCCGTAGCGATCTTGAGCGTTGTTTCAGTTGTGATTAACCTGTCTGGCCAATGCATTCCTCGAAAACCAGCGTGGAAAAATCAGATGAATCACCTTTGAAAAGTTGCTCTCTCTCGGGACAGCCGCGTCGTTCGCTTCCTCTCTCCACCTCGCGACGTTTCGCCCTCACACGTTAGAAGCATCCTCAGGCGCCTCACACGTTAGAGGCATCCTCAGCAAGAAGGTTCCGGGTTCGAATCTCGGCTCGCGTGCCTTTCTGTGTGGAGTTTGCATTATCTCCCCCGTGTCCGCGTGGGTTTTCGCCAGGCACTCCGGTTTCCTCCCACAGTCCCAAAACAAAACCATGCTGCTGCATAGGTCAATTGGCTTGCAGACTAAATTGCCCGCAGTGCCCGGTGATGGCCTGGCGTCCCATCGTGGGTATATTCCAGCCTTGCGCTCTGTGTCTGCCGGGATAGGCTCCGGCTCACCGCGACCCTGTAGAGGACTAAGCGGTTTCTGACAATGAGATGAGATGAATAGCCCACACAGGTGCCGAGCGTGCGTGTGAAAGTGTTCACGATTGTGTTACGTCAGTTCGTACACACACACACACATAAACTACATACTTGTGTCTGTGTTTCTGCCTCGTACACACACATACAGGCGATAGCGCGTCAATACAAGTGCGTATGTAATTCAAAAACAAAGATCCTCCGTATAGTATTAACAGACTGTTGGGTCAAGTGTCGTTAGCAAGCACCTATGAAGGTCGACACGGCACAAGAGGGGGTGGGTGACCAGTACCACGCCCGGCTGCCTTTGTCTCTCCAGTGGCAATTATTACACATTGCACTAGGCACTCATTTGAGGCTGAGCAGACCTAGCGGAGACCCAGGAGCGGTTCAGAAAATCGTCACTTGTGTTTGCCGTGAGCAGGATTCGAACTCGGGTCGTCGGGTTTATAGCCCAGCGCGCTAACCGTTGAGCCACCGCTCCCCACTATATGCGTGTGTCTGCACACACAAGAGACACAGGCGGCTGCTTGCGCGTGTCTGTACACGCACAGACACAGGCGGCTGCTTGCGTGTGTCTGTACACGCACAGACACAGGCGGCTGCTTGCGCGTGTGTCTGTACACACACACACTGAGACACAGGCGGCTGCTTGCGCGTGTGTCTGTACACACACTGAGACACAGGCGCCTGCGAAGGCCGCTTGACGCGCGTATCCGCCGGGTAGGTTACGGTGATGTATGTGCAGCCCTGCAGGTGTGTGCATTACGGGCGCGCGTAAATATAAGCGCCGCTCGCTGTCATACATCACGGTCCCGGGCACCGCGCTGTCTGAGCAGGGGCCAACCCGCAACATCTGCTTGGACGCACACGCACACGCTCACGCACACGCTCACGCACGCACGCACACAGCAGCGGTCATCCGCCACTAAGTGGCGGTGACGGCGCCGCGCGCCTGTGCCAGGCCATATGCACCCCTAGGACATGCGAAGTGTCGAAGGCTCGCCGACAGGAGGTCGGGGGACAGACTCAGGTGCTATGGGTTGCCTAACTGAGATGATTGGCAGATGCGCCACCTGTGCTCCCTACTCTGCCAACTGGCTGTGCTTTAGCCGACCGGTGCTCCGCTCATTGTTGTGAGCGACGCTCACAACAATCATAGATCGACCTGCATAGGAGAGGTGGATCTTGACACCGTTCATACCAGTCTTCAGCAAGTCCACTCTGCTCCAGGTCCTCCTGTGCCTCATCAGTCAATCTCTACTCTATCCCGTGCAGCGCCCGTTTAGCCCCCTCTCGATCCATCCAAGCATGCGGTGGCTGGGCATGTGGGCTGTATGGCCCAGTCACCGCAGTCTCGCCTGCAGGAGGAGATCACCAATGGGACTTTGTCCACGTTTTCCGAGAAATTTTGAGATGCTCACACCATCCAAACTGGTTGAAATCAGGATGGATCGTAGGCAGGTCAGTATGACATTTTCAAATCACCGCAGGGTCCACGTTTTGCAAGCATGGAGAAGAGAGGACATGACCGCAACTAAGACGACCCAGTGCTTCGTGTTGAGCGACAGGCGAGACAACTTCCCCACAGCGTTACGCAGTCAATGAAAATATGCCGACAGACTGATTCGGAGTTGAACCTCCGCTGCTAAACCAGAACCGGCCATAAGCATACTGCCCAGGTACGGAAACATCTCCAGTCTCTCCACAACGGTTCTTTCACTGACGGAGACCGGACGGGATGGAGCGTTCGGTGTCATAAAATACCCACGGCGATGGTGCTTTGTTTTGGTGGAGCTGATGGCGAGACCCCATCACTCTGTGGCATCCTCCAGGTTCAACAGCAGGGTCCACATCTCCTGCTCGGAGTTAGCGGCATTTCCCAGATCATCGGTATAAATAATAACACGGTCGGCCAACGGGCGAGCCTATTGATCAACACACGCACACACACACACACGTACGTATACACCCACAAAGACACACGCGCGCGTACATGCGGTGCGTTCAATCTCCGCTTGTCGCTGCGTTTCAGTTGGTGTACTCATTGTTTGCTGAGTTCATTTGATTCGGCAATGCGGGTGATTGTTACGTTAGAGTGCGTGAGCCAAGGATATTCTCGCGAATGGAGGAAAGAGCCTTCAGGGGCTAAATGAGAACCACCAGAGGAGGGCTTTGGGAGAGAGTTGGTGGAGTTTGGCTGCTCCCCCTCATCCGTCTAAGGAGTACAGAGAGCAGTGCCTTGCTATAGATCCATAGCATGGTGACAGTCGCACTGGTGTCGCGTCTCTGTACGTATCTATGTGTATCCCTATGAGCCTCTATGTGTCTCTCAGTCTCTGGGATCTCTATGCGTCTCTATGGGTGTCTATGCAGCTGTGTGCCTCTTTGCGTTTCTCTGTTTATCTCTGAGTCTCTGTGTAACTTTATTTTTCTGTTTCATGACTCTCTGACTTTGGAGTTCCTGTGTATCGCTGCGAGTCTCTGCGTGTCTATGGTGTTACTGCACGCACTGTGCTTTTGGGTTTTATTGTTGTCTCAATTGCACTGCTTACCTATCAATTTAATTTCACGAAGGGCCTTGTTGATGCTCTTGTGCAGTCGTTGGTCACACACCGAAGTCTCCTCGAGATTTTCAGAGCGAGGAGCTTCGCTGTTGTTCGGGTCTCGAATAATGCGTGACCGCTGTCCTTCTGTGTCACTCACCACACGGCACATGGCTCCATCGTCGCGACCGCCTGTCAGCGGGCCTTCGACACGCCACGTGGCCCAGAGCGCACCTGGCCTGGCACAGGCGCGGTAGGGGCGTCACCGCCACTCGTTTGCAAACGGCGGTTGTTGTCGGATCATGAGCGTTCGCATTATTCTGCTACGGTTCGCTGTGAGCGATCCTCAGGATCTCGGTGACATCCGAGGATAGTTTTTACACCGAGCAGCGTTCCGGTGTTGCTTACATCCTGATCACAGCCCCTGAAACGGTGGCGACGCTTAGTCCGTCCGTAACCTAATCACTTTAGACTTCCCACAAAAAATGGTACTGGATTTCGTGGTCATGGCCAGGTAGGCCAGTTTCCTCCCAGGGCCACAAGACACCCTGCTCACTAAATTACCCCTGTGCCCTGCGATGGACTGGCATCCACTCCTGGGTGTAATTTCGCATTACCTTATGCCCTGTGTCTGCCAGGATAGGTTCTGCCCCATACTGGTTAAAAAGGGGACTGATAATAAGAATAATGACATACGAGTGTAATAATTGCATTTATAGAGCGCCTTTCACCCGACGGTCACAAAGCGCTGCACAGAGCTGCGGAAAGAACGGCACGTCAGCAACGACGGAGAACGGAAAATCAGCGACAACTAATTTTAAGTGGGTTTTTTGCTTTGTTTACAAATCCGAGCTGTGGAGAGAACGCCATGTCAACAACAACATCAGAACAGTTCAACTGAAAGTCAAACAGTAGCGATAAATCATAGGACACAAAGTAAGCGACAGATAAATAAATAACGCCTTCAACAAACAAGGAACATATGTTCCCGAGCAGGTGCGGGTCGAAAGAGAGCCAACATCCCGGCACGGGACATGAGGGGGTGGGTGACCAGCACCACGCCCGGCCGCATTTGTCTCCCAAACGGCAATGCTCACACACCCCTACCAGGTACTCAAATGAGGCTGAGTCGACCTCGGGGCGACCCGGCACCGGTTCAGAAAATCGTTACCGGTATTGACCGCGAGCGGGATCCGAACCCGGGTGCGCCAGGTCTGTGGCACGGGCGCGCTCACCGCCGAGCCGGCGCTCTCGATGTCAGGGCAGGGCGCGAGAGAATCCACGCGCGTCTCACCGGGGTGGCGTGAGAGCGACGGACGCCTGTGGCTGAAGAGCGGCCGCGACAGTCGGCGACACCTGCCTGCCACGTGCGCAACCGTGGCTCGCTTGGCGATGGTAATCATGCGGAGCGGTTATTCTGCATTGATGTCCCGATTAATCTCTGGCCATTCTCACGCAATTAGGGTCTCATCATCTCATGATCTGAAACGGCTTAATCCTATGTAGGGTCACGGTGAGCCGTAGCCTATCCAGGAATAGACCCGACGACGGGACGCCAGCCCATCGCCGGGCACTGCGGGGCAATTTAGCCTGCGAGCCAATCAGCCTATGCAGCAGCATGCTTTTGGACTGTGGGAGGAAACCGGAGTGCCCGGCGAAAACCCGCGCGGACACGGGGAGAGCATGCAAACTCCACACAGAAAGGCACCCGAGCCGAGAGATTCGAACCCGGGACCTTCTTGCTGTGAGGCGTCAGCGCTAACCACTGGGCCACCGCGCCGCCCCGCAATTAGGGTCTCGTGTCGTAATTTGACAATCGAGGTGTTATTATTCATCCCCAGCGGTATAAAATTTGCCAACAACGACAAAAACTCCCCCAAAAAAACGTGATTGTTGCTGATTTGCCATTCTTATGTTGTTGTTGACGCGCCGTTCTCTCCGCACCCCTGTGCAGCGCTTTGTGACCCTCGGGTGAAAACGCGCGTTTGAAATGCAATTATTATTATTGTCATTGATCCGAATAGACACTCGTCTTAAGTTATATATTACTTTGTCCAGGATGTTTAATTGTGTGTGTGTCGAAGCATGCGTGCACAAATATTTAATTATTTTATCGGGTGCCACGGACTGCGACCGGAATTTATTTCCCGCTCACGGCCGACACCGGTGACGATTTTTCTAAACCCATCCTGGGCCTCCCGTAGGTCGACTTAGCCTTAAATCAATACCTAGTGCAGTGTGTAAACATTGTCACTCGGGTGGCAAAGGACGCAGGGCTGGTCACACCTCCTGGTGTGCCGTATCGACCTTAATAGGAACTCGCAAACGACACTTGATCCGACAGTCTGTTAAGGCTATACGGGATATCTTTGGTTTTTTTTAATACTTCGAAAGTAGGTTAATGTGTCATATGCCGATGATGCGCTACATTTTTTGGAGGCGGCAGCAAAGTACTGATGTAGGCTTCTTACGGCTCGATGTTCGACAATTGCTCTCTGTAGCTGCTCTTTCAGGATAGCCGTGTCGAGCGTTCCTTCGCTTTCCTTCGCGACGTTTCGCCTACCGCGTTGGGGGCATCATGAGGCGTTCAGCGATCGGAAAGAACGAACTACGATGTTTGAAATCTGTCCAGGATCGTATTCATGGTATCTTACAAATCTTAACGGAGTCAAATCAGCGCCTGATCATTTATCGATCCAGGTAGACACAGTTGTCTCATCTCATCTTGTCTTGTCTGGACCACACTCGACGGAGAGTTATATTTTAAACCTCCACCGCAATTAATTTCTCATGTTGACATGCAGAGGACACATTCCGAATTCAGCTGTCACGACTAAAACAACGACAGGAGACGATGTGACCCAAACAGGGGAAGTGACCTTTCTGATGCCCATCGCGTGCCCCCCTCGCCCCTCGGCTATTTTAAGTGATGGTCCTTCACAGCCACCCTTCATAGCCCTTCACTTGCCATCAGTGAGATAATCGATGGTGTTGTGTGCAAGTGTGGCTTGGGAGCGGGTGCTCTGGTGAACGCGCTGGCCTACAAACCAGTGACGTCCTGGGCCTCCCCTAGGTCGACTCAGCGTCAAATGAGTATCTGGGAGGATGCGTAAACATCGCCATTAGAGAGACAAAGGCGGCCGGGCGTAAAACTGGCCAACCACCACCTCGTGTGCCGTGTCGACCTTTACGGATGCCACTCGCTAACAGCACTTGCCCTAATTGGGTGTTTAGGCTATACAGGTGACCTTTGTCATTGTAATGCGTCGGTCTAATAGCAAAGGTCCAGTCGATGACACAATGTATATATCTATATAAACAATACCTCGCTCTGTCCGTCAGATACTCAGCAGAGCGAGTGAAAGCTGTGGCTCCAGGTTATTTTTAAGTATTTTCATAAGCAACCTTCGAAACGCGTAAATTGAGACCTAATTTTACCGAGAAGCTAATTACAGGGCTGGGGGGGGGGTTGGTGGACAAAATGGGGAAAAGTTTTCTCGCAGGATCACTGTTAAATTTCTGCCTCGTTTCACATTTACCACTGCGTTCCATCTCTGATTGTGTTCGTGTTAAACCGCACACTCCGGATTGTAAGACGCACCCCCAGACCTGTTCCCGGTGTCAATATGCTTCGAGGGCATTGATTGAGAAAGCGTTCGCAATAATAATTACAGTAAGGACAAGCGTCGATTTGGCTTCGTAATGATAAGTAAGAGGGCGGCGCGGTGGCCCAGTGGTTAGCGCTGACGCCTCACAGCAAGAAGGTCCCGGGTTCGAATCTCTCGGCTCGGGTGCCTTTCTGTGTGGAGTTTGCATGCTCTCCCCGTGTCCGCGTGGGTTTTCGCCGGGTACTCCGGTTTCCTCCCACAGTCCAAAAGCATGCTCCTGGATAGGTTGATTGGCTCGCAGACTAAAATTGTCCCGCAATGCCCGGCGATGGACTGGCGTCCCGTCGTCGGGTGTATTCCTGCCTTACGCCCTGTGTTTCCGGGATAGGCTCCGGCTCACCGTGACCCAATATAGGATTAAGCGGTTTCAGATAATGAGATGAGATGATAAGTAAGATACGATAATAATAATAATAATAATGGAATTGCATTTATAGAGCGCTTTTCACCCGAGGGTCACAAAGCGCTACACAGAGCTGCGGAGAGAACGGCACGCCAACAACAGCGGCACCGAAATGTAAAATCAACAGCAACAACGCGATGAACGTCATCCCAAACCGATCCGAATCCTGGACAGATTTTAAACATCATACTTTGTCCTTCCGTACCATTTTAAAAAGCAACGAACATTTGAGGTTTGAATAAATGCACACAAACAGATCTCACGACTGCTTTCCAAAGCCGTTCTTTCGGGATACCCGTGTCGAGCGCGCCTCCTCTCTCGTGACAGGTGAAGCGTCGCGCAGGAGAGAGGCGGAGCACTCGACACGACGATTCCGGACGAACATTTTCGCACAGGACTCAATGCGTGGCTCCGTGGGAAGCCTACACGAGTCGAGACAACCACCCGTGTTCAAACTATGAACCAGGAGGATCGCCTGCCCAGAATATAATAAAAAAACACACACAACCACGATTTTTATTCTGCATCACAACTGATGGTGACCATTCCGCACGTCCAAAATAAGTGCACATGCAATGCGCTGGGTTCTTTAGTGTGTGCCCGTGTTTGTGCCCTGCCTGCGCCTCTGAGCAGTACCCTACAGCGCACCGCAGCGCATAGATTCCGCGGATATACAGCGATGATATCCATCACCGCGGCGCTATGAGGGTGAATGTGTTGCTCCCTCTACGCACCGCGCAGCACTGGGGAGGCTCAGGAATCCGCACGTGTGTAATGACATCAGCAGACGCGCTGCAACAGCACCGGAGGAGATGAGTGGAAGAGGCGATGCTTTGAATGCTTGGAGTGGTGCGGATGGTGGGTGCAGGGGTGGGTAGAAGGGTGGTGGTGGTGGTGGTGGGGGGTAAGGGGATGG